>VUQG01021568.1:0-10188 GCA_015106755.1 Etia nguti | reverse complement strand
CCCAATTTTAATTTTTTTTTTTTTTTTTTTTTAAGAAAATGTCCTATTTTCACTAAAGCATTGATTTATGTTTTCTGGGTCGGCTGCATCCTGCTTCCTATTATGCACGCTATAAATTTAAGTCAAAAAGATATATGCCAGCTGAGAAAAAGGTGGGTAAACTATACTTTAAAAATAAAATAAATAAAAATAAAAAATGCATGAGCAAAGTCTAAGCAGCTCCACTGCACACTTAACTCTTTACATTTCAAAGTTTGGAAAAAAACTGAGTGCCCAATTAAAATCCTTGTTACACATGTATTGATCTTCCTGGGCCTAAAAAAAAAAAAAGAACCCAAATTATTTCACCTCAGTACAAAGCTGCCCTGTCGGATGTCCTGCACTTCACCTCCTCAGCAATCAGTGCAAAATCTCAACCTAGTAGTGCTACCGCTGCAGTTACTCGGAAAATTAGCTTTTTCTGTGCAAATGTAGGCCGAAAAACTGTGTGCAGCATGCTCCACAGTCTTCTGATTTTGTGTGTGTGCGTGTATTTCTATGTGTGTGTCGGGCTGCCGAAGCTCGCCTGTCTGTCTCTACCTTATGGCTACAGTAGTAGCAACTAGCACTCTAGCTTAGCCTGCTAAACCTGCCCTGGCAATAGATTTTTTTTTAATTATTATTATGCACACTGTAGCTTCGCGTTGAGCTGCTTTTCTGTAACGGCGATGCGCGCACACATGGCCGGTGCAGTCCTCGGATATACAGCGCGCTCGTACGCCAGCATATAGCTAACTTCACGAGTAGAAATCACTCCGGTAAGCAGAGGAGGGGTTGAAGGCGAATAAATTGACCCTTTCTGATAACACGCACACACAACGATGTGTGCTATGCGCCGTTCGCTATTAACACCGCCGCTTGCAGGAACGTACACAAAAAGAAAGGTCCGTGCAATCCTGAACTCTGCTTCTGAGATACTAAAAGCACCCAAAGGTGGTCAGTGTCACAGCACCGTCGCGCTAACCTCTGGCTCTTCCTCGTAAATGACAAGCCACCTTATAACCGACAGCTTTGTGTCAGGGGTTTCTTTTTTCCCTCCCAGTCTCCTCTCTTTCCCCCCTCATTCCCTTCCCTTTTCGGTTCTCAAAGAAAAGCGGAAAGGTTGTTCTACCTTCGTCGTGTGGGGTTTTTTTGTGCGTGTTTTTTGTGGCCGGAGAAAAGAGTGTCGGGTCGGGGTCGCCCTCTACGCAGCGGCGGCGGAGGAGGCGGTGGCGGAGGGACGCGGGTCCATGCGGCAGCAGCAGCAGTAGAGCGGGCAGGTTCGTACGCGACCGTCCGGGGGTTGCGGCAGGCTAGGCGGATAGGGCAGAACCTTCGACCCGGCGGGACCTCTGCTGGCTCCTGTGGAAAGAAACCAGACAAGAAGAGAGCGGAGGGGGTAAAAGCCGGAGAGAAGGACGAGAGACACTGACAGACAAGAGGGGGGGAGAGAGAGAGAGCGCGAGAGCAGCTTCGGTCTGACGGAGGGGGAGCCGGAGTGCAGTGAGTCGGAGCTGCCACTGGGGTCAGAGAGCAGAGAGAGCAGGAGCGAGCACAACCCCCCGCCACCTCCCGTGCGCGTGCCCTTACCGGCGGGCACACGCAAGAGGCAGGAGAAGTGGAGGGGAGGGCGGGGAATGAGGAGGGTGCTCGCGCAGTCCCGCTCTATGCTGCATTCACTTACTTTCGGAAATGGCGATTCTTGTCAAATAAATGAAATGAGTAACGATGATTAGCCAGGATGAGTATTTTTTGTGTGTGGTAACAACAACGTTGCTTTGGAATATATATTACTTTATTAAACCAAAATGCATATTTACATACATTATTATTTTAAGCCCATGTTTCTAAACTGCCAGCTAATTTACAAAATATATAAGTATATAGAGCGTAGACTGAAAATATGTGATATGTTGTAATACTCATTTAATTTATTGAAGATGGATCAATCATTTTAAGATGCTGGGAATACATGTTTGTGGGGAAGAAAACGAGTACGTGTGGTATAAATGCAATAAATTATTAGTACAACTTACTAATGATGTGATCTTTATAACAGGGATTACAGGTAGTAGCAAATACGTTATCAATAAAGAGTTGTCCAATGAGTTAGCTTTTAATAAATATAGGTTTCCAAGTATTGACTGACAGCATTAATATTTAAAATCTAAATTAATGAGTTTTTTTTCTGGCAGGGAAGAGTTGCCTGGAAAAAAGCTAAATTCTAAATTATTAAACAGAACTTTTTTTGTTTGTTTTTTAAAGAACATTACATAGAGTCTGTAAGTCATACCTAATGGCTTAATTAATGATTTATAAGTCACAGAATGAATACTTATTAAGCTAGATCAAAGTATTTGTTTTACATTTATCAGCTTCCGCTATTATCATGCCTTGTCCTTTTTATCTAGAGGACAAATCAAAATATGTACAATAGTCCATTCAGTATCTTTTGGGAACATTAACAATAGACTTGGCAGATTACCAAACAGCCTGTAGTTACAGAGCCACAACATGACAAACACTCATCTCAGGAATATTTCATAACATGAAAACCTAAACCTTGAAATACTAAGAAGCATCCATCCAGGTTCCTAAATTTACTGTTCTCCCTCTGTGTCTTCAGTTGGCCATGAAGAAAGCTACGGACTGGCAGGTTTGCTTTAGGATGTCAGGCTTCACGCCATGGGCTAATAAGAATGTTGTTGATTTTATTCCTTGAAATATGCAGTAATCAATACTTTGGTAGCTGTACCTTGAACTTGTTTGTAACAAGCACATATACTGAAGCTAATTGATCGTCTTGGCAGTGACAGACAGGAAAGTACTGATAGGAATGCACTTTTATCTTTTATGGGTAAACTGGATACCTGTATGCCTCACTATTTCCATGTATTTGAGCATCAGCTAACATGCACGTTCTCACACTGAAACATAGTTCAGTGGAAATGTTGACCTGGAATATTTTTTTCATAAGATCACAGATGTGTGGGAAATGGTGCCAGAGTGTAGAAGGTGTTGTAAAATCTATGATTAGAAGACAGCATGGCCCCTTTGGGTACACAAGTAAACAATACTAATGAGTACCTGTGGGAGTCCATCACACAACCTGAAATGGGGCAGCACAGTTTCCAAACTGGGAAAATCCTGAAACTTGGCTGACTGGTTCTAAAAACGGCTTCCTGATCACCAGGGTTTAACTCGCCGACTATCACTTCTCTGAGGTATAAGTGAAGTCTAGGAAAAAAAGCTTGTCTTGATTTTCTTCAAACACATAATTTTTTTGGTTGATCTTGAACTTTTTTGTGTTTCTCTCTCATGGTGTGCAGCCTTTACTATGATCTGTTTGTTTAAAATGTATTTCCACATGAAACCGATGTCACATTTTCAGTATTCAAGGTAGAAAGCATCAGATACCGCATTTGTGTAAAGAGATAATCTAATCTCAGGGTCTGGGTGCCATCAGCTGTGAATTATACTCTTTTTCAGTGCATGGTGCAGGCTCAGTTGTCATCACCTGAGCTAAGTGGGGAATCTGCCATCTTCAAAAACAAATCAGGTTTGGCTCAATGGGAATTGACACAATTATTCAAACTATACTCTTGTATCATATAACTAGCATATAGTACTGTGCAAAAGTCTTCAGCCACCTCTCATTTTTTATATTTTTGCCAGGCAAATGGGAAATAGATACAGCGATTTCCAGAAACATGTAAAGATAAATGGAAATACAGTAGATAAGGCAAGAACAGAGTTTGTACAATTCTAAAATCTGATGGTACATTTCTGTTTTTATAATTCTATCAGATTTAACAAAATCCTATACACCACTCTCAGAAATTTAGTTCCAAACCATGACAGCGCCACCACCATGTTTTTACAGATGACTCTTTGTAAAAACACTTTGTACTCTCGATTTAGATTCATTTCTCCTGAAGACCTGTTGCTTTGATTTTTAGTTGGGTTCTTGTGTAATTTGGTCTTTTCTCTTATTTAGTCATATTATCAGTCTTATTGAATACAGTATTCTGTAAAGTTTATAAATCATGACACCATTTGGTGTTAAAATGTTCAACACTGCAGGGTATACTTTAGTCATATCCTGCTTTAAAACAAAACAAAACAAAAAAAACAGTAGTTAACAAATCAATCAATGTGAAGTCCACATTTTATAAACACTCTGTAATCTGTCCTTTATGGTTTGAAAGGTAATGTATTTTTTGTCCCCTGATAAAGAGCCATGCTAACTTTAAAAAATGATTTTTGCGGATTGAAACCACCCCCAATCAGAAAACAGTGAAAGCTCTACAGTGGTAATCCATCAGTGTCTGAAAGCACCTTTAGTCTTTTGCCATCTGTGGTGTTGAATCCAAGCTTCCACATATTGAAAGTATGTTTACAACAAGCATCCGCTGCTCAAGCACAATGAATGGCGTGCTGTGTTTTTACACTGTTTGCTCAGTGTTCATTGTTCATTTGCAATCCTTACTGCAGGTTTCTTCTCCAGGTGAGGCCCCGTCTCCAGGGCGCAGCAGCTTTATGGACGAAGGGTTTGTGCTGTTGAGTTTGACTGTAGCTTTGACTGATAACTCACTGTGAATGATAACTGCATTAATCATTTTCTGTCTTGCAATCAATCTGATTTCAAATAATGTAAACATGCCAGCTGTAAGTTATTGTCCACTTCTGAAAAATGGAGGCGCCCAACTAGTTCCATCATAGTTAATGATGCATCACATCTACAGGATATTCACAGCTCGGCACCACATGTGCACCACATATGCACAGAATGCAAAAAAAAAACCCAAAGTTTTGAATTATATTGTTAAAGCTGTTGTTTGTAAGGGTGCTGCTGCCACGTGACGATGTTCACGTTGCGTTTTCTGGCCTTTCACCTTGACTTAATTCGCTGTTATTGTAGACCTTCGGTGTTACTCGTAGTCATTCAGCTATAGTCTCATTAAACTACTGTTAGTGCAGAGTTATCATGTGTCTGTGAATGGAAACCTCTTGGAGCAAACTATGCAATCTACTCAGAAAAGTTAACTGATCGGCCTGTAAGAAAACTGCAGAAGAGAGTATTCAGGATAAAGTGAACATTTTCATAGCAAATTGAAGGCTATTAAAAGTCTCAGCTTTAGGCAACATTAAAAAGATGAAACAATAAATCACTATATATTTTTTCTTTGGTCTTTATTAGACTAGAGTCTGGGTTGTGGGTCATGAGTTAAACTGCCTACAGACAAACTTTAAATAATTGATGATAATTTAAATGCTGCCACCTCTTTCCTTCACTGCTTATTGCAGCTTATTCTTTGATCCCATAAAGCCTTTCTTTGAAATATTATGGTTGACCTCCATGTTTGCAGCCTTCTCTGAATCTTTGAGTCAGTCCCCACCTCACCTCAGTGACCACAGAGGATTTTGAGGTGAAAATCATTATATGTAAGGTAGAGCAAAGCAAAATGAAGGGAGATGATCATTTTGCAATTGCTGTCCATCACTGAGTTCAACAGCAACTTAAAGCATTCAAGAATAAAAAATAATAATAATAAAGCATTCATTTGTCAGTGCCAAGGCTATACCCTTTAATATACTGATGGGATTTTTGATGAGAAAAGGCTGCGTGGGACTATCCATAATGGGCCGTCTGAGAGGCTCCACCACATTTACATGTCTGCCAGTTGAGGCAGGGCTGGCTTTTTTCTAATTTTACTGACATGCTTCAATTTCCCAGGACCATCAGCGCGTCCCCCCACCGCCACAACAGCCCTGCAAGTCATTTCCATTTGACTTTTCTCTTATCTGCGCAAAAAAAAAAGAGAAAAAAAAAAAGCATTTCCATCTACTAGCCGGGGGGTGTTAATGTGAAAGCAGGGTTTAAATTTTATGTGGAGAGGCCACATTTAAACATTTGACCAGCGTTTGTTCTCCTGACTGCATATAGAAAACTGATGATAGATACAGGACCAAATGTCAGAGAAAGAAATGGCTTTTGCTGTGAATGTTTTATTCAGCCCCGTGTCGTGCCGATCACATTTATACAATAGAAAATGTAAATGTTATGCAGAGTGCTAAAAAAAAACCACACTATATATTTTATGACCTTCTATAAAAGAGGGTAAAATGACTTTCCATCCAAATAAGGCAAAAAAAAAAAAGGAACATATATTTAATGGGAGAGGGAAATAGGAGCGCGAGCTTCTTGCGGGAGGCACAGGGTGATATTCACTTAACCTGCCGGCCGCGGCGGTTCACCGGCTCTAACCTGCACAGATTTATGCTCGTCTGTGGCACTGTCTGTCTTCACTGCTCGCCTTGCGGATAAATAAAACGGAAGGCCTGTCTGTCTGAGAGGCCCATCCACACATAGGCAGGAGTTGGGGTTTTTCAAATGTTAATGTCATTCAGATTTATGGGAGGCAGATAGATGGTTGCTGAGGGTATGGCAGGCTAGATACTGTTTATGTCATTGAAATGCACACAGACAAAAAAAATGTTTGCCCCTGAGCCACAGCAGCAGCAGCACTCATCTGGCACCAGCCTTGTGTTTAGAAATGAACAGACAAAAATGAATACTATCTCAAGATTTAAGGAGTTTTCTTTTTCTCACTTTTCCACAGCCGGGTGTTATAGGACTGATAAAAAAAAAATAAAAAAAAAAAGTGGGGGAGAGGAACTGAAATCTACATACCAGCTAATTTTATTAGCACATAAAGTGCTTTTGTCCAGTGGAGCTTGAAGAGAAAGCGAGGAGCAGAAGTGTAGGACAGAAGAAAGGCAAAGAGAGAGCACACTGGCACGAAAGCCAAGTGTATTAATTCCCCTCCCATTCTCCTGCTGTGTTGTGATAGACTGAGTAATATGCAGGCTCACTTTCTGTGCCAAAGGCTAGACGAAGGCTCACTCGAGAGGACTCTGTGAGTCAGTCTCTCTCTTTTTGCCTCCTCTCCGTCTCTTTCTTCCCAAGCCCCTTTCAACTTTAGCAGTGGTAAACTGTAAAAATAAAACAATCACTTCATTTCCCGCCCCACCACCCCTGAGATCCAGCTTTACTCGCAACCATTCAACACAATCAGTGTGCCTCCGCTCCGTCTCTCCATCTCTCCCCACATGTGTGTGAAAACGGTCAATACCGTATAAATTAGGAGAACTCTGAGGCACGCTGCGATCCACGTGGAGTGAGCGTGTATTAAATTACGTTAATTGACTGGATGAAGTTCAGAGGAGGACAACACTGGGTTGCACTCAGTCCTCAGCTGCTCTGTTGAAGTGGCTCCTGTTCTCCTCAGGTGATGACCCGAGCAGCCACACTCACAATTAAACTATTTATTCTATCATGGTGATAACTTTCTCTCCATCCTCTGACTGCATTTTCCAAGAATTCCATGCGCATTTTTATGAGTCAAAGCCTGTATGTGTAGTCCACATGATGTATTCCAGTGTGTGGTATATGCATGTGGTGCACTCAGTATTGTGGAAACTAGACAGTGCATTACATATTCAACAGCCTGAATAAACTGATTTTTAAAAAGATTCCAGTAATATTTATTATGTCTTTCAGCAGTCGTTTGGCATGAGAGCCACTTATCCTTACTTCTTTTGAAATTCACTTTAAGCCTCTTGTTGGTTGGATAAATGGCAGGAACGGGTTAGACTTTTACCTTGTTTTTGCTCTTGTTGTACAATAAAATGCTAATATTGAAATGCTGTTGTCAGTGTTCTGTCTGCTGTATGTAAAAGGGTTGAAAATACAGCACTTCTTTGTGTGCTTGTGTGTATTTGTGGGTGCAAAGGTTCACCATTACACTTGCTTCTAAGGATCAGGCGAGTGAGAGGGAAAGGAGCAAATAACAACGGGATAAAAGCATGTCAGCAGGTCAGCTGGTCAGACAGTGAGGGCTGAACTTCCAAACGCAGAGACTCACCCAGAAAACAGAGCGACAGAAAGAGGGCAGAGACTGCAGATGAAAGCCAATGAACTCAAAAACAGCGGAGAGAAGGAGAGAGAGAGGCAGAGAGAGGAGGATGATACCAGTCTGTGAACATAAGATTAAAGGAAACATGCACACTTAAACAATGTTAAAATTATACTTGCAAGCATACTATGCTTTGTTTCAGCTGGCTTTGCACCTCTCAGCTTTGCTAACCTTTTGCTGCAGAGGGCATGGCTGAGTTGCAGACTCCAGTGTTCCATCTGCCTTCATTTCAATGATGCATCAACTTGAAAAAATTAAACTTTCTGGAGAAAAAAACCCAAACGCTCAGATTTCTTTTCTTTGCTTCTGGTTTCAGCTTCTTCTATTGCCATACCAGTGCTGATTCACAGGTTTGGGTGAAAATTGTTTGCAAAGAGGTACATGTTGTCGAGTCGAAATGCTCCTTCTTATTGACTCCCAGTGTGCAGCTAGGAGACAAGAACAAAGTTTGTACAATTCTAATATCTGATGGTACTTTTCTGTGTTTTGCTGTGAAAACCTCCTTTGACATCTTCCATGCAAACCACATAGTATCACCACATAGTTTTTATGGGAGACGTCCGCTTGTCTGCAAACAGTTGCCAACTACTCTCCAAGAGGCCGTGAAGCTGTGAGAAGTGCAACATAAAACAGAAACAGACTGTATAAGCTGCACATTTTGACACATGCTGGCTGCAGCAATCAGGTATACGTTTCACTTTGAAGGTGATGCTTTGGGTGTGCGTCATACTTTCTCAAGTTTTACTGCTGCTCATGACTGGATAGCGAGTGTTTGCAGACCAGTTGGCGTCTTCCATGCAAAGTGCAGCAACTGTGGCAATCTGCTAATGGCCAAAGCAATCACAGGGAGGTTTTCAGCACAGCTCCCTCTTTCACCTACAGTAGCAACAGCCACCACCCTCCAGAAACCACTCACAACCAGGGAATACAAATTTCATCACTCTGCACACATGGCAACCAAGTGGGCTTTAAGTCAAACAGTTCGCCTTCCCCGCACATCTTGCAGTCTACTTTGTTGTTTTCTTGGTCAAAATCAGTTGGCTGTATATTATATTTTTCTAGAGCCACTGCAGAGTTTGACATTAGCACAATCTTAAGTGAAAAATATTAACAGTGAAAAAAAAAATCTAATTTTTGTGTCAGTAGCAGTACAGCCAAAGACAGGACTTCTGTCTACAACTGCCACTTTTCTCTCTTTTCCAGAGACTCTAGTCTTAAAGGGTAGGCCTGTAGGCCTGTTTCCAGCTCCATATTTCTTTTCTTGGACTCCATTGGTGTAGCTTTGTATGATTCACAATTCAAAGACAATAATCCTTATTCATGTTCTGTGCTTACAGTTGGAGCCGTATGACTTTGATGTCATATCCAAGAGGAGGAAACGGAGCATTTAGAGCAGCCAGAAGCCTTAGAGTTTGGCTCACGGGGCTTTCTTGCACATACCTCTATTATTTGAAACTTTGGCCATGTTTATTATGAACACTCACCATTCATTTTAAGTAAGGAAAAGAGTAATAGGTCATGTTGAATGGAGCAGAATGTAATGGAGTCTTGAGATCATCAAGTTGTGTTTCTAGCGTGGTTGCATCATTAAAAGTGCATTGTGTCTGAAAGCAATGCTTAGTTGCTCATTTTTTATTTAAAAACAGTTTGTTCTATAGTGTGTAAATAAAACAGGATTTCTGGCACTTATGAATCATCAATAACAGATGTAGCACCGCACAACTGTTTTCACACTGACAGTATCTATGACTCTAACAAGGGTGAAGGAGTATTTAGTGGAATTTTAAGCAACAAATAATATGTATGATACAGAGTCTGCTTTTTCTGGGGGTCACAGGTGTCACACAAAGAACTCAACTAAAAATAGCCGGATTTAAGGTGGATCACGCCAATGAAGAGGGATTTCATCGACTGCAGTCAAACTTTTTTCAGAAAAGTCATATTTAAAGAAATGTGTGCTCTCTCGCACAGTCACACACTCACACCTGAAAGCTCCAGCTGCATCTCCTTAAGAGAATATGGTCCATAGTACTGAAAGAAGGGCTGGTTTTTATTTATCCTACACATGCAAATGCATCTTTTATTCTGTGCGGTTTGGCACAAAACACATGTGCATGCGGGGATGATTGACACAACAGTTGGCCTCGTTTCTGAAAATTATGTTTATATGGAATTAATTTGCTGCAGTGAA
>VUQG01021566.1:9791-20812 GCA_015106755.1 Etia nguti | reverse complement strand
A
Source organism: Etia nguti (assembly GCA_015106755.1). Taxonomy (NCBI): domain Eukaryota; kingdom Metazoa; phylum Chordata; class Actinopteri; order Cichliformes; family Cichlidae; genus Etia; species Etia nguti. Next base: position 20,811 of record VUQG01021566.1, on the reverse strand, counting down.
AATACTGTTACTGTTAATCTTACTATCTTCAGTTTTTACACGCTTACACATACACACGCAGTTACTGTCCCTCCATTTAAAAAGGCAGAGGCGTCAGAGTGTAATTATTTTACATGTAGTTGTTTTTTCCTGTGTAATAATATTAAACATTGCTATCAATACATTTTTCAAAAAATGCCTCTCTGTGCAAAATGGGTTCAAAAAAAAATCAAGAATGTGGGATACTGTTTGTCCGTGATTTGGACAGGCTGGTCGTGGCAGGATCAGCCTGATATTATTTGTATCCCACGGTAACTTTACTGTATAAACAGCTAACATCGCAAAAATGTCAGGAGTAGTTATTCATTATAAGAAGAGTTTGTGAGCTAAAAATCAAGAATGTGGGATACTGTTTGTCCGTGATTTGGACAGCCCAGCGCGTGCTCTCGACGCAGGGAAAACAAATTCTGTCGGGGAGACCTACCTTGGCACTTGTGCAGGTGAAGCCAAAGGCAAGATATGCTTTATCATTTTTTCTATTCTTTGACTTGGAAGGAAGTTGGTTTGGAAACATATTTGGCGATGCTTCATCTTCTGCTTTGCGTTTGTGTGGGAGCCCCGTCAAAAGCCTCTCCATTATGCTAGCAGTGTCCAAGCGTTCTTTTTTTTTTATTTTTATAATTCATACCGCGCCCCCCCCTGCAATGGCTCTGCGGCCCCCACTTTGAGACATGTTGTGTTACTCAAGTAGAAAAGGGCTGTGTAAAAACCAGTCCATTCTTCAGTGTAAAGGTGAGAGGATTAAAGTGCAATGCTTCGATTATTATAACTGCACGCACAAATTCGATCAAATTAATCAGACTTGAGATGCTATAGTATACACTGTATTGCTACAGTTTAACTTTTTAGTAGTTTTTCAGCATATGTTAACAATGGCATGATGGGTTCCTAGCAGGTGTATAATACATTAAATAAGTTTGGAAGATCACTTCCAAACGAGTCTGGCCTTTCTACACAACTTTAATTAGTTCTGATTGGATCTTATCTCTCCAGAATATTGTCTTGTTAGTGACTCAGGACACTCAAGTTCTTCCACACCAGACTGAGGATATATCTTGATGGGTCTGGCTTTGTTTTGAGGGATTGTCCTGTTATAACATAAAGGCCAGCACTAAACTGTTGCCATTAAAAAAAAATCACATCCAAGTATTAAATTCACAAATACTCTGTTACTGTGTGTGAATCCTGAGCTGAGTCTATGACCACACACATGGCCCATCGACTGGTACATTCTGTCGAGCACTTTGGTGCTGCCAGACATGTGAGTGGCAAACAGAAAAAAGATCATTAATCAAACTATCAGCACTGGTTCATTGTTTCTCTCGGCCTTACTGCCTCTGCTGTTTGCTTTTAACTTTTTCCGTCTTTGATGCAGTGGAAAATGTAGAAAAGTGTCTCTGAATCTTAAAAGTATATGGGAAGCAAAGCAAAATGTATTAGTTTTTAACACACTCTTAACAATGTTATAGAAGTAAATACGCTTCAGAAGTTGCCCGTAAATGCTTCAGTGTCTCGTTTCAATCCATTTGGCCCATTGAATCATGGTCTCACACACACTTGAGTGTCTATTCAGAGTTACTTGCCCTCACAAAAGGAAAGAGATGTGAGAAATTAGTTTTCGACACTGCCTCCTTTTGTCACCCAGTGTTCCTAAGGAGCTCATTCCTTGCTGCTCCTTGCCTTCAGGCTGCTGTAGAATTGCAGTTGAGATTCAGATTACTGTTCTTTATAATCATCATTAGCGCTGGTAAATTTCTGAGTGTGAGAATCTGGTATCACAGCGTGATAAATATTCTTCATGATTGCTGATTGTCACTGAATGGAATAGCGTTTGGTTTTTCCACAACGCCATCAATCATGCACGCTGGCGTCCGGCGGGGCAGGTTAGGCCGACGTACAGACAGGGTGACGCAGATGTGTTCTGGGGTATCAGGAGGCCACCAGCTTCCAACTGTTGACTTGTTATTTCTCAGCCTCCCTGAGCTCGTTTCTTGGAGCGCAGAGAGGGTTCTGTAATTGTTTTTGTTTCAGTCCAAGCTGGTTTCATCATTATCACATAAATCAGCCAACGGTGGTGTAATCATTTATCATAAAGAGAAACTGCACTGAGGTTATCTGTTGGGCTCCAGCCAACGCTCGTTTTAAAATTAATTATTCTCTTGATTGTTTTTATCTGAACCAGCGCAAAACTGGGGTTTCAGTGTTTATATGTTCTGATAGTGAAAAAAAATCCAAATAAATCCTATGTTAAATTAATATAAGGATACGTTTTGTTGCTCTTGAATGTTACCAAGATGTATTTGTCAGGATCCATGCCTGTAAGCTGATGATACATCTGTGACTGATGAATTTGGACTGGGTAATTGAATTAGTAAAATGTAAGAAAATAGTAGGCAGTAGTAGTTTCTGTTTTCTCACATTAAAGGCTGGTTACTTGTTTTTGTTTAGTACTGACTAATAACAGCAAAACCACACCTTTTTGAAAAGCTGGAACCACTGACTTTTCTAATGGTTAAGTGCTGTCAATAAATTTTTAATGACTCTACTAAACAGTGAGCTAAAGCAAACCATGACGCCGACTCAGTGATGTGCACAAAACCGTTGAATTCAAAAATATCTCCAGGCTGTTTTCTTTAGGACAGAGCCGTGGCAGGCCCCTTCTGAGGGGTATAAATCGCTTTGAAAAGTGCCCTCTTAACAGGTAGGGCGTCATAGACATGCCTAAACTGAAGTAAGTGACCCTGAGATGTGTGTGATACTCATGCATGTGTTTGTTCAGCTAAATATATCAGAAAAAGCATGCTTAGGTCTGTACTTATGTGTGTGCCTCGAGCGTATGTTTGCGTCCTCGCGTGTGTATGTGTGGGTGTGATTTGACATGCGTGTGTGATGGTGATGATGAAGACGAGGAGGAGGTATGGGGAGGGGTTGCGAGTGGGCGACGATAAGTACCATCTAAGAGAGAAGTGAACACGATTAGTCAGGAGATAATCTCTGCTTTCCTCAGTCTGTGTGCAGTGTGGGCAAACTCCAAAGAAAACACTCGGCTGTTTTCTTTACTTTGCACAGTCTCTTACACACACACACACGCATGCGTGCACACACACGCACACAAAACGATTACTGAGAGTTAAGCAAGAAATTACACAGGGAAGAGTGGGTTTGTTTTTTTTTCCTTTTTTTTTTTTATGCGTGTGTGTGTGTGATTTTGCACTACTTGTATGGCTGCGTATCTCTCCGCCATATCCGGCCTTTGCTCACACACTCTCTCTATACTGTAGGTGACCTCGTCACATTCGGCTTGTCGGGGTGTAACAGACGCAGAGCGACAAAGGTTCAGAGTCCTCTATGCGTTTCTTCCCTCAATTATTAATATAATGATGGGAAGGGGGAAAAAAAGAAGCCATGGATACACAAACACTGGTAAGGGGAGCATTCACACTTTCCCCTGACCGGCCAGTCATTTTGATGCTGACAGCCATTACACACACACACCTGGGAATTTGATCTTCCCATGCTAAATCTTTCCTATAGCCACATGCCAGTGGAGTGGTAATATCTACTCTGGCATGGAGCTGGCTTGCTAATCTAAGCTTACTGTGTTTATACATGTGTGGCCGAAGCAGGCCACCACCACGGCTAAACGTTTACAGTAATAGTCTCCAAGTGATGCCTGTTGTAATAAAAGTTAAACACCCTGTCCGGTCCAGTGAAACCAATCTGTCGTCCTGATCTTATTATAGTCAAATTAAACTGTCGTGCCCGGGGCAGAGAGGCCGTAAAGTGTACAACTTGAATAAAAACACACTCATCCTCGCCTCAGCCTCCGCCGTCATCGTGCACAGGTGTCTGTACTTGATACACAGCATGCCCAGGCACTGGTGGGAATATTAAGTTATTTCAAGCAACTCTGCTGATGCTTATAAACACACATTTACTGGTTAGCAGTTACTTTTCTCTGTTGTGTTGATGTCTAAATAAAAGTGAATGTCACATTAAAGTTTATTTGAAATTAACATGCGGCTGCTCACATGGTACATTATTTTTGTGTAAAGAGTTGTTTGTGGGTCTTTATGTTGCTATCAGAGACAGTGAGATTACACAGTACAAGAACTAATATGATAAAACTTTGTTTTCTGTGGTCCAATCAAGTTGATTCATGCCATTAAAACATTATTTGAAAAACTTGTATGTTAATATAAATGATAAATTACGACACGTGAAATAATTAAATTTTTCTCAAATGTTAAATGTCATCCAAACATGAGTATTTTTTTTAACACCTGTCCTGTTAAGTGTGATAAAATGGTGAACCTACATCGTTTCACTATATATTGTTGGAATACTATTTATATTGATGTAAAAATATAACATTAGTGTAAAAATCAAGGTAAAAAAAACAAAGAAACTCAACTCAGTTGTGTTTTTCTAGCCTAAAAAATGCATTCTAATGAATCACATACATGTTTTGTTGATTGATTGATTGACAGTGCAGCAAAACTAGTATTTTTTTACAGTACTGTTTATAAATGATGTTATCTAAATGTATTTCTAAGAGAATAATGTTAACTGTGTCATTAGTGCACTGTTATTCACACCACAGAAGCAATAATTTAAATAAAAGTAATATAGTAGTCCACTTTTGCACAACTTTAAAATGCCACAGAGGAGCGAATGACTCTGAAATTTTAAACAGAAATCCTAAGTTTCAACTTACTGCAATTCAAAGAAAATTATGTTGAAGTTCTTTTTATGTTTTTTTTTTAATGAATTTACATTTTTGGTTTCCTTGCAAAATGATTCAAAAAATTTTTTAAAATTATTTTAAAAGTTTAAAAAACATAATTAATAAAAAAATTAATTTCTTAACAAAATAAAACAATTCATAAATGTTCAATTTTAATTAAAAAAGAAAGGGGGGGGGGGCATTGTCTATTGAATGTAAATATTTGAGATGCAGCATGAACCTCCAGCCTTCACAGCTGGTGATGCCTGCTGTAGCTGAATAGTTTTGGACTCTGCTCAGCCGTCTTTTGTTTCTCTGGATTGTGTCTAAACTTGTATCCTTCTGCCAGTGGAGCTCTCAGAGAGCGAGCGAGACAGCATCTCAGAGCCAGATGTTTCTCTCTTTCTTTGCTGCTCAGCGACATGTCTTCATTCAGGGTGTGTAGACCCTGCTCGGGTTTAAGAGAAATGGAGGCATTACCAGAGTGTCAGTCAGCACCTCTCTGCCCTGGGGAGAGCCACAAAACACACACACACACACACAGACAGAGTTACACATAGTTACTTATGGGTAACTATAGTGTTGCAGCCCTGTTTCATGGAAAGACTTGGTTCCCTTCTCGTTTATTGACTTTGACTTGTGGGTTAAGTGAGAAAATATAGTCCATCATAACCACATGTAGAGTCTCAATGCTACTGTTACTTGTTTTTGCAGATTTACACATCATATTGGGATTGTTACTGTAGTTCAGTACTGTAATTCAAAAAGCCCTTAGTGTTAAAGCCTGTTATATAACAGGTATCAGCAGTATGACACTGATTCTGTCATTTTACTTAGAAAAACTTGGACATTTAGAATAGAAGAATAGAATAATCCTTTAATTGTCCCACAAGGGGAAATATGTTGATGAAAAAGTCAATACATAGGACCACTTCATGCAGCACAGTAACAATCAGAGCAGAAGGGTTTGGAAGGACATTTTTGTGTGTCTTTGAAAGTTGTTAAAAGAGGCGAGATTTTCTGGGACATTTTTATCTCATGTAATAAAACCGAAATAAAACCAATGATCGAGGGAAAAAACTATAGTAAAATTTACGGATAGGAAGTAAAAGACAGTTCAAAAGAAATTCCATTTTTAGCTGGGCCTATGGACAGACAGTTTTGCCTGAGGTGGTAGGAAATTAAAATTTTTGAAATGTATAAATTGTGTCTTTTATAACAATTATGACAGGGACAATTTTTTGCACAATTAAAATCCGAGTAAAAATAAGCTGTGTCCTATCCCACTTGCAACAAAATCTCTGGAGACAACAACACTGGCGATGAGTTTCCTGTTCTAAATGATTTCCGGTGGTTGGAAACATTTATTAAAAAGGTTTTTAAAATCCTTTTAATTCCATTTAACTCATAAAGACATTACCTGCACCATGGCACTGCTGAAGTCTTTTCTTTTATGAGATGGCAGATTCACCATCTATAAATACATCAGTAACTAGCCCCAGCATGATTTAGTGCACAACCCTCAAGAGCGAGCTATGGAGTGATTCAGACACAAGTCCACACTGATATCTGGTGTCTATTTTCTTTATGTTTTTACGAGTTCTCTGTCCTCGCCTCTACTCCACTCCTTTGCTATAGAAGCCAAAGTAACAAAGCTCTCAGCTCTCAGACGTCCGCTTTCCCGGTACGGTTGACCACAACCTGTCCATCCAGGGTCGCCTTACCCATTTACCGCGTGGGAGCGGATACCGAGTTGAGCTCACAGAGACCCATTCAAAGCCTTGCATATGAAACCTCTTCCTCTGCAGTGATACCTTACACTTCATCTGCATATTCACATATTCAGAACCCAGAGCTGGCTTCCTGTCTATACGAGATAGAGGGAACATGGGGCATAGTCAGAGCTGATGTGTTTTCATTAGTTATCAAAGGGTTTTTGTCATTGCATTTTGGAAACCAAACAAGGAACTGCAGCACAATGTTCCTCACAAAGCTTCTCCGAGTAGGCAGACACCAACGGTGAGATTTAAATATCTTGGCATGAATCTGACTTATATAAAAGAAACTCAGTCACAGCAAAAAGGCTGATAATTCTAAGCAATTGCCACCTCAACTGTCGTTTGAGGAATTCAGCTGAGACGTGCCCATCATGTAGCCGTCATGGATCATCTCTCAGTCTGACAGCAGGTATCAACAGACACATAAACCGAGAAATGAGAGATTCTATTGTGTCTGTGACAATCTTCTAGTGCGGTTAGACTTGTAAGCAAACAACAACATACCACAGTGACACTCCTGGTGCTCTGCCAACAGAACTCTGGCAGCCGATACTCTCGGTTAATCGTGGTCTCATTGAAGTTGATGGTTTTTATAGTTTTTTCTGTTGCTGCATGCATGTAGAAGATATCTGCAGCCGCTGGAATATAAATCAGTGCATTCATTCACAGTGTGTTCAAACAGTTGACACGGTTCTTTCATTCATCTACTTTCCTTGGGAAAGACTGTGGCTCAGGTGGTAGAGCAAGTCACCTACTCACCGGAAGGTTGGTGTTTCGATCCCACGCTCCTCCAGTCTACATTGCCTACTGGTGGTGGTCAGAGGGCCCGGTGGCGCCAGTGTCCGGCAGCCTCGCCTCTGTCAGTGCACCCCAGGGCAGCTGTGGCTACAATGTAGCTTGCCATCACCTGTGTGTGAATGGGTGGATGACTGAATGTAGTGTAAAGCGCTTTGGGGTCCTTACGGACTAAGTAAAGCGCTATACAAATACAGGCCATTTACCATAACTGTCTGAGGTATGACAGTGACGTGTTCTTTAAATGTCTAGGTAAAACAGACATTTTGGTCTGCTTTCCTGGAGAGTAATGAAGTCGTGATCACAATTAAATGGAAGAGTTTTAAAGTAAATTAACTCGTACTGATCTAACTACTTGGAGGAATTTTAGTCCTTACTGCAGGAATATAGAAAAATTATTTCAAGGCATTTTCCCTACATTTATGAAACGCCTTAAGCCAGAGCTGAGTGCAAAGTCTCCTCAAGGTAGATAACAAGGTAACAAACTAACACATACTAACAGGTTGTACAGTGCTGACAGTCTACTACTAATTGGAAATTATAATATAATATATCTATCCATATGATTAGACTTTAAAGTTGTTTTTAACTCTCAGTTCTAATGATTGAATTAAATTATAATAAATTATAAATAATTAAAATAATTAAAATGAATACATTTTCATTAAAGTGTAGTTGTCAGGATTAATCGTGACTATTATTGCTTTAAGTTAAAAGCTATTGTTAAAAATCAAAGTCTGCCGTGTCTATACTAGTTCTTATTATGGACAACATGTAATTAATTGAAGACACTGTGATTAGAGATTGAGGTAATACTGATGTTTAAAATAACAGTATGACCAACAGCCAATGCTGATTTGAACTTTAAAGCAGCTAAATACTTTTTAAAATGTGTTTCAGCACTGCTGATATGATAATGAGACTAACAGCTTCTAAAATCACTACGTTTAAGCCTTATTCTTAGCCTAAGTCTGAAACTTCACCCTGCTGGTCTTGCTTGAATATGATTATTTTCTCGAGCAAACATCTGGGTAGCCAGAGGTTGCACTTGTGGTTTAGCCAGGTTGCTGGTGGATCGTGAGATAGTTCGGGTCAGGAGACCTTGTTCCTACAGTACATGTGCTTCTGTGTGCTGATCATGATTTATTCTTCAGCCACTGTCTTCTTTTCATATCAGCACACTGTTTTAGTCACACAACCCACTTTACTAAAGTTTGAAGTCAGTACAAAGTTTTTATAACTTGGTTTCAAACAATGTATTCCACAAGCTTCTTCCCCTTTGGGGACTGGATTGCATTGTTTAGCTTTTCTTTCCTGGAAATATTCCTGTCACATGTTTCTTTGACATTATCTTCTAATCCTTATCCCACCATGACGGAAAGTAAAAGGAAAGCCATTCTGCTGCCCCGCGTAGCAGAAAAAGCCTTTCCATTGATATCTAAAACTTCCAGCAGAGCACTTCCCCTTCCCGAAAACCCTTCCCTGCCACAGGCCTCCTTCAAAGACAGGCCACTCCGCAATGATCCGACCCGGCATGCCGACCCCTGCTCCGATGTTCCCGCCCTGGTGAGAGAGGCGGGTGGAGCTGGGGTGGACTTGAACCCAGGCAATTGTCTTCTGCTAACCTTTCTCTTTGTGTGTATACGTGACTGTGTGTGGTTAGTCTACATTTTTGTGCATGCACGTGGGTCTGTAAAAGTGTGAATCATGACTTTCTTCTGATAACATGTTGATATATTCAGGGTCAGGTGACATGTACAGATATAACACTGAGAGCCACACAGATGGAAACTGTTTTTTTTTCTTCTTGGTAATAGTACATGACTAGTATTAGGGTCAGTGGCTTTTAAGGAGAATACTGCAGCCGGTCTGTGCACTTCAAACGTCAGTTGCCAGGGCTGTGGTGATATCATGTGACCATAAATAGACCGTTATACTAAAAGCTTCACTGAGACTTTTCTTTAAGGCCTCCCCAAATAATGACCTTATCAAGTTGAGGGTTTAACCTTAAAAAACGTTGTATTTTGATCTCTTTGATTGCAGTGAAGAAGAAGCTAAACTTGATAATGAAGGATGGTAGACAAATTTCAAGAGAATCCAGCAAAATGTAGTAAGCCAACTGGGTGGCCACAACTTAGCACACACTGACCTCATTGGTCATGCTCATTACCTCAAAATGATCCATCCATTAAAATCTTTGGAGTCAACATCATTGCACTTTTCTCAGACCAGTGTCAAACTCTTCAGCTATTCGGAGCCATTTTAATAGAGATAGATGACAGAGATTAAATTCCTATCAAGGCCCAGGCTCTGCAGCACGTACTCCCATTAAGCACGGCATGATACCTCTTTCCAGTAAGGGGTGCCTTAAGTGCCATCATCTCAAGATGGATGACCAGTACAAATGTGTGTGTGTTTGTCTGTGTGTGTTCATAAGCGTTTGCTTAATTGTGTTATTTGTTGAAGCATTCAGCTAATATTCGTAAGTCTACTTCACATTCCACAAACAACACAGACAAACAATGGTTTTTTAAAGATATTTTAGTAATTTGTGATTATAATTCACCATAGTTGTGTGTGTGCGTGTGTGCATCTGTGTCAGGGTTTTGATTGATTATCTTTGCTTCCCTTAACTGAACTGCGTTCAAACAGAACAGAGTGGACTTGGCTTGCGCTCATATAAAAATATGAGCGTGTGTGCTGATTTATATACTTGAATCTAAGCCAGTTATTTCTTAATACAAGTACAATGGTTTAACAGACTTTACTAACAGCGTGACAGTGTATTGTAATGTCCCCTTCTTTTGTGTCCACCTCTGTACTGTTTTATTTTTTCTTCAGGACCTTTCAGAGTATTTGAAGAACACAGAGGTACCCAGTTGAAGAAAAATAAAATGAGCATGTATTGTGTGGGAGGAAAGAAACAGGAATGGGGGGAGCTGGTGAAAGACATGGAGGGAGGCGTTGAGATAAGAAAGTGCTAATGTCTCTAATACGCTCCAGATGAAAGCCGTTGGTGTGACGGGGTTGGGAAAGGCTGGCCACTCCTACATCACACCATCTTTGAGGAGTGTCCTGATGTGTAGAGGCTAGACGTCACCATAGAAATGGAGACAAAAACACCCACATGGTTACAAATGTGCGCCACTGTGACGTTTTGTGTGTTTGAAATTTTGTTTACCCATCCCTGTTCTTCTTTGGTTTAGCAGTGTGCCAGCACAATGAAGGCTCTACAGGTTTTAGTGACATCACTGATGTCATCACAGTCTCTCTCAACACATTGATGCATATGGAAGATGTCTTACTTGAAGAAATTGATTTTGTGTTTGGAAAAATCCGGTGGAAAAATTTTGATGTTGATATTATTTTGTAGTTAGTACCTAGTGGGATAGTAATCAAGCCTGAGTCCAGTGAGATCTACACGTTGGCATAGTTTTAATGCTAAGGCATTTTGCCTTTTTATTAGATAGTAACAATGACGAGAGAGAGGGGAAGACGTGAAGACTCAAACCTGGACTGCTGCTTTCGGGCTATGCAGCATGTGGTCGCCTGCTCACCCACTGAGCTAAACTGCCAAATGAATTCATTTTTAATTTATATTCTTTAATTAAGTAGCAATCGATTGGACAGAGGTCTGGGGAAATTAAATCCAGAGTCAACACCTCAAACTCGTTGTGCTTCT
>VUQG01021564.1:19499-33712 GCA_015106755.1 Etia nguti | reverse complement strand
AAAGCCACAGAGACCCGATGTTTTGAAAAAATGCGTCTCAACTGCTCCGATACTCCTGACACATATGGGATCACTACAGGTTTTCGCTTGGGCAGCGGTTGTCCTTCTGTGAATGGTACTCATGGCCATTGATCAGTGGTCTTTGATCAGTGGGTTTTGGTCAGTGGTTGTTGATCAATGGTCATGAGAATTTGCATAATTAAGATTAAGGAACTGACCTCCCAGCCCATTGTTCCTTCAGTGGGCTGGTTTCAGTCGTTATGCAAATATACTGTTTATAAGATTGGGGAAACCTGCAGTCAGCTGAGACTGAAGAAGTCACTTGGATGAGTGACGAAACGTTTCTCCCACAAAACGCTACGTCCAGATGAACAGAATCAACTTTTGGAGATCCACTGTTCAATCCACCCCAGAAAGGCTGGGGCCTTTCTGCTTGGAGTTTGCATGTTCTTGTTGTGTCTCTGGCTTTCTCCTGCAGTCCAAAGATGTAGATTAGGTTGATCGGTGATTCTAGTTCACTGCAGATGTGAATGTTGCCTGTCTCTCCATGTTAGCCCTGCAGAATATTGCTAGCTGGCTGACGGATGGAGGGAGTGAAGATATTTTTTCCCTAATCTTAAGCATACTAGAGCTGCAATGCAAAAACTATTATAGAATAGTTATTTTGTGATTGCAGGGTTTCAAGACGTTTTGAGTAGCTTAATCAGAACTACTTACGTGAAACTACAACTATCATTCTCATCTGCACTGATTTTATATTTGGTAGCATGGTGCCATCATCCCATGAACATTAATTTAAAACCAGAGGTGGGGAAAGAAGCAGTAGGACCCCAGCACCCCAAAGAGCACATATTATTGACAACAGTAGCAGTTTCTATGAGTGCCATAGATCCAACATCCATCCACTGATCCATCCATTTTTATAGTTTTTATCGGATAGTAACTAATCATTGGAACAGCCTGGTTGACCAGAAAATGAAAACATACACCTTTTGGAAAGAACTTTTTTCTTTCACCCCATAAAATTGACTTCAAGACACATGAGACATGTCCTTATTTATCTCATAAAGAGACATAGCCTGTTATAAAATGGCTATTAGAATTATTATTCTCTCCAAATGAGGTGGAATTACACTCACTGCAGTGTGGGGTAACTTTGTTTATCTGCATCCTGAAAAATGGAAAAACATGCACAGCAGTACTTTAATAATCCAGCTTGTCCCAAAATAAAAATGCTTACAGAACCATCTAATTAGATACAATATTTTTTCATTATTATTATGCCTACAATTCTTTTTCCTTCACAACCCTACCCCTTTATCTCATTTCATTCCATACTCTGCCTCGTTTGTCTGAATGTAAATTCCCTGAACCGCATAAAAAAGAAACACAAGTAACAGAACTGCAGCAGGGATTAAGGGGTGGGTGGACAGTAATTTAGTTTGAGGTCTCAGAAAGGGGCTCGCTGAGGGCACAAGGGTTTATCAGGTTACAGCTTACTGCGCTGTAGACAGTAACAGACTTCATGTCTCAATGTGTCTGACGAGTCACAAGAATCAAGAGCTCCCAAACATACCACCGCACCCTGTACGTGTTTGTGTGAATTCACACACACGCTGTACATGAGAGGTGGTACAAGCAGCACCTACTTGGACCACAGGTGTTCTTGTCACATCGCAGGAGGCAGCCTGTGGTCTTCACAGCTGTCACATCATTGGCCATCAATGAGGCGCTGAGCTCTTTACATCTGTCTCACTGTAAATCAGCATGCCCAACAGCATCTATTTTATGATGGTAGCAGTCTAAGCATTATTACTCATGAGCTGCCAGAATCCCCACTCTTCAGCTCAGTATAAAGCCATCAGTCAGGACTCCTGGAGCACAAAACAGACCATATACAGGATAGAAGCTCCTTCATCTCTGTGCCTTTGTACTGTGATGGAGATCCACATGTGCATTTACTGAACCAATCTCACCTTGACCTGCCTGAGCTGTGATTCACATCTCCTTGGTGCTGAGTTTGCCTGACAACTCTAATGAGATTCCAGCACACTCACACTCTGAAGCTTGGTAACTAGCTTGTCGAACACTAGAAGGGTGTAAAAATAAATCAAAGACTTACTGAGCTTCACTATCAGTGCCGCTGTGGCTCTGGATTTTTCCATGCGCAAGGCATACTTTTGACGATGGTTTGTTTCTACCTTTGTATTTATCTTTAGATCCAACATTAGTTATTCAAAGTCTCAGAGATGGGAAATCCATTAAAATGTTCATGAAAACCATTTGTTTGAGTGTCCTTGTCTGTTCATTTTCTTTGCTAAATAGAAAGATTCTTTTATCCACTGGAAAAAAAGGTTATTGATCAGATGTCCAGAGGTCATGTGTCTGGGTCTCTGTACGAACTGCCAAACAGCAATGCCAAGATCAATAGCAGCACTTTTGCTGCTGGCCTGCTGTTCATGGGTCACACTTTTAAACTACTGCTGTTAACTAACAAGTCAAGTATTCAGAGTTCAGTTCACCAAAATTCCACAAAACATATCTTTTATATCTTATAGCTTTTATACTTATGACCCTAAGCATGCTTAATTTCAGTGTTCATGAGTTTGAACCTTGCCCGGCCTTTTCTGTGTGGAGCTTTGTCTCCGTGTATCTGCTCAGGTGTCCTCCCACAAGCAAAAGCCATGCATACTGGATTAATTATCAGGTTATTAAGTTTATTAAAAGGATCAGTTTATAAAGTCTTAAGCTGTCTGGAGAACTGCCTAAAGCTCATTACAACAACATATGCAGAAGCATCAGCTAAGAAGTGGACTCTGAGGCTACAATTCTCACTGGATCACCAAAAGACTCTGTACAACATAAAATTGTTTCCTCGTCTGATGAGTGTGATGTTGTAAGCAAAGATCTGAGTGAAAACAACATGACTAAATACACACACCTTTGACAGCGACCGCAAGGCATGGACAAGACAATAATGAGAGAGGAAAAAAGTAAAAAGGGAGAGAAATGAAAAGGGAGGTATCACATGACAAGCTCACATTTAAAAAGAAAATAGGAAGTAAACTCACAGAAGGCACGCGAAAAAGGAAAATACTCAAAATGCTACTAAAAACCACGGTTACAACAGTATAGATCATGACATGTGGGATGTTTCGGTGTCTTCAGGTATTCCCAGACTCACTGGGAGGGTAATTACATTTGTTGCAGGATCTCTTGCTCTTCATGTCACTGAAAACAGTTCTTTATCTCGTCTTTACTGGCTCAATATTTGGGCCCGTTACCATGATGCACTGTGAATTTAGGATGATTAGATGCCTCCCTGATGCTACCGCTTAAGAACCAAAACATCTCAAGCACTTTTAGTACTAGGAGAACTGACCCCGACTGAGTCAGTTGTGCTCTATACAGTCTTTATGATTTATGACATACTGGAAAACTAATAACCTTCCCTTCTCTCTACTGACCTCACTGTCTAGTCCTGATGAGCCAAGATATCACCTTCTTATCCCATCTGGGCTTCTTGTCTCTATCAGGCAAAAAAATATTCATCATCCTCTGGCCTGATGGTGCTTCTGCTGCTAATTTGGGCCTTGAACTGAGACTATTTGATCCTGACAGAAATTTAGTATGCAAAATTCATGTGCTGTTCTGCCACGGAAACAGTAAGGTGGAGACCTCCATTTCATAGTCAAAAATAGACTTTCTCTGTCATTTAATCTCCATCTCTCTCCATCTCTTCTTCACCTCCCCTTTCCAAGTAGTTCATCTGTCCACCCACTCTGATTTAGACGTTTGCTGGATGCGGCGCAGCAGAGGTATTGCCTTGTCAAGTGTGAGGTTGACAGACAAAAAACTCTGGTTATTCGTAGGTGACAGAATTTAATTGTTTTTTTTTATAAGCGTCCCAAGCTGAGTGGATGGGAGAGGCTTGATGCATAGTGCTTTGTAGATAATTAGGTGCACAGCAGGAACACTGGTCAGTTCACTGCTTTCCACAGCTTCACAACACCGCTCCTCAGGTGAGTCAGGTGGAGCAAAGGTAGTTTCCAGAGGGTAAACCATACAACATTGACAAAATTATTAGCAAGCACTCAGTAGAACAAAACACTCTGAGACAACATTTGCCCAGGCAATGTTATACAAAATATGAATACAATGCAATTTAATACAGTTTTCATGGGTAAACGAATGGAAGAATGATAGAAAGCTATTAGGGACATAATGGCGTACAGTGACCCAGATAAGTGGCAGAAAATTTATGGCTGGATGGTTTAACCAATTAAAATAATATTTGGTGTATTTTAATTAATTTATGTTTTTTGCTGAATTTGACACTTTGCCCTTATGAGATAAAATGCTTTTAAGCCAAAGTGGCTGCAGTCCGAGACGTTTTTGCTGTGTGTCAATAAATATAAAATTGAGATGAGTCAGTGAATAAAACTGGATATATTCTAAAGCCTTTTCATGATAAACAATTCAGTGTTTCTACGAATTTTTATGCAGATAGCCTAATCAGCTTTAATACAAAAAAACTCCAACTGAATGATCTGAGATTTAGATATGAAACTGACAAGTTCAGATTCAGGTTGATTATAAGGTATATTTTGCCCCAAATAATGAAAATAAAGTGGTATCTAATGCTACCTGTCACACAGTGGTTAGATTTGTCAGTGTGACCACTCACAGCCAGCTGCCATCTTCAAAGGGACCTTTGTGCAACAATTGTCATATTGTCATAAAACAGCAATAAGACGAAGTCAGTCTGCTATTGGTTTGCTATCAGTTTGTGATCAATACAGCCAGTCCGTGTACAGACACAGAAATGAAGATAATTTCAGAAACTCCTTCTGAAATAGTGAGTAGTTGCTGCTAAATGACAACTTAACTGTAAAATGGCACAGGAGATCGGCAACCATGCTTTTATAAATGAATGTAACCACTTGTCATCCAGATGAGTCGAGTCCCTCAATGCAAAGAGACACATCCCAGAAGAGCAGGGATAGAACTTGATGAGAATTTCGCGATTCTGATTCCATTATCACTTATCAGTTTGATTCATTAATGATTTTCTTATCAGTTACCAGCCCACAGAGGCTTTGAAGTGGTCGCCACAGTGATTCTACTTTAGAAACATTGGCTAGCTTTACGTTAGCATGCTATCTCTGCAGAGGCTTGCAAAGAGCCAACGTTCTCTTAGCAGCATAATGCAGTTGTTTCTGTTCTGGATGCAGTATACACGTCGCCATAGTGCTTTTGTCCTTTTGTTTCATAGAAATAAAAGTAATGTCCATATCCACACTGTAGACTGCACCACTATTTTCCTCTTCCAGCACACAAACTGAAATCCGCAGATTGTTGTGCAAGTGCAAAGGGAACTGATAAGTAGAATCGATAAGCAGTCAGACTAACAATTCCAAGGAATTGAACTACTGGGAACCGGTTCTGGTAGAGAACCATTTCTGGATTCCCATCCCTACAGATGAGTTGCTCTCATCAGTGCAGACCGTCTCAGATTGATTGCGACATCTTAGAAATCTGGCTGCATTTATAAATGAGACGACAATTATTTGCAAACTTTCACCAATCTGTCTTTAAGTGACTCAGTCAGTGTGAGTTAGAGAGTTGTTTAGAGACAGGTTGTCTCCCCACCAGGTGACCTGTGCAAACACCTTGCAATCTGAATTCATCCAGTTGGTCGTTGCGATTGCTTGCAATTAGCGGCCGAATTTGAAAAGATTCACTGCTACGAACGGGCAACTGCCAGATTGTCATAGTTGCAAGGAGGCTGCTGGTCATTTTTTACTCTAGTGTGACTGAGGAGTAATTACAGGAAACACCTTTCTTTCTTTCTTTCTTTCTTTCTTTCTTTCTTTTTTTAAATAACTTGATTTGATTGATATTTTTGTGTTGTATTTGTACATTATTTTTGTGTTATTTTATTACTTGTGTTTTGGTCTGTAGAGCTAATTTTTACTTCATAGCACTAAATAAGTAGTTCAGTTTCCTAAGGCTTCAAGTTAGGAGTGAAAATCTTTAAAGGTGTATCAACAAAGGGAACTATAGTTAGCTGTCTTAGTGGAGCATCACCTGCACTAATTCAGTTCTCTGAATTGGACCACTCAACCTTGTTGGTACCGTTTGTTACCGTTAATAACTAATATTATGGCTTGCTTTGTGATACAGCCTGCCCCTTCTTCTATCTTTTATTAGTCTGTCACTTAGCACTAATTAATATTTATGTGTGCCTGTGTGATACCATTTACCAAGTTTTCTAACATTAACTGATAACTTAGCACTGCTCCCTAATATGGAAACTTCTGGCCCCAAAGATCTGGCAGTGATCTACAACCAACAGCAATGTTGTCCAAAAGAAAAATACACCGTCACAAACACAAACACACAAATTGGCTACAACCATCCTTAATGTACAGTCTACAGTTTAAAACATTGTTTCCAGTCTACAGAAAACTGCCGCATGTAACCATCGGACACAGCCTTCTAAAAGCTACGAGATGGGATTTTTTTCTTTAAAATGATGTCATTTACTTGCACCATATTTGTTCCTGCTTACAACCCCTGTCTGCTGCTTGCACCCCTTTTTAATGTATTTTAGTGTTGAAACACTTGATTAATAGATGGAATATGCATGTAAAGAAACTGCAAACAACCTTTCATATATAACGCTGATGAAGGCAAGAGAATGGGGTAGAATGAAGAAGATTTGTGTGACTTTCTTAATTTTAATGAGTTTTTTTTCCAACAAAGAAAAATTTGTCAGTTTGGCTGACAAGGTAGAATCTGATCTCCTATAACCTCGTCCCTTCAGTCAAGGTCTAAATTTGGAAACTCCAAAAGTTAAAGGCTTTCTTGTGACAACACAAGCTACTGATCTGGTCTCTGCTGGTTCTTCTTTCTCCATCTGTCTAGAAATGTGTTGGCATTAGCACAGGACCAAACGATGGGAACAGTGCTAAATAACGTGCGATATGATGAGGAAGGACAAAGGAAGTCTGCCTATACAAAGGCAACACAAAGTTCAATGGATTTTCCATCTTCTTACACCCCTTATCGTCCTCTTCCCTTTGACTGGACTCACTGTGTGTGTATTAATACAAAGTGACAGAACAGCAGAGCCCGAAGAGGAGCGTGTGTGCTGTTGTTTGTGTGTGTGTGTACATCACTGTAATTGTGTGAATGTGTGGCTTGGCATATCACAGGGAGATGAGTCACCCCTCTCTCTTCCTGTATGCTGCTCATCTGTTTTAATAGGTGGCCTTCACCCATACAGACAACATACTTGCAGGAGGAAAAAAACACCTACTTGAAGCTCTGGTTTCCTTTTGTGATTTGGTTGTGTATTTTTCTTAAAGTGCCCAGGGATGAAGCACAAAGAGCTGCACTTAAAACTACCACAGGGGGGCAAAAATATCAAAGAGAAAGCCACAGGCAGTCTGTACAACAAGGCGGGGTAGACAACCACTGAGGCATTACTGAATTCACAGTAATGAATTCACAACATGTCACAGTCATTTACAAGAAATGGAGCAGGATATTACAAAATTTAAGTAAAGAAAGTAAATGCACTGCGATGCACTGTGTAGTTTCTGTCAGAACCAGCATTACGTTGTTTTCTTTTTAAACTGAGCTACAGCGGCTCATCTGTTGAATCAGACCACACGAGCCAGCCTTCACTCCCCACCTGCATCAATAAGCCTCGGTCGCCCATCACCTTGTTGTTGGTTCATCACTGTTCCTTCCTTGGACCAGTTTTGAAGACAAAATGTTAACTTATTCCCTAATATGACATTTGATATAACTACCGGCTTGTCAATCACACAGTAAGACAGACTTTTTTCCTCTAATGGGAAGCTAAATTTACAAAATGAACATCATGTTGTATTCAGTAAGACTTAAAACTAGTATCTGAGATCATAAAATCATCATGAAAGTGTTTTCTGATGTCACAGACAAGGAAGATGAAGGACTGTTTTCCACAGACTTTTTAACAATCCTGTGTAATTCTCAATCCCACTTTGGCTGTGGGGAAGAATGTAGGTTCAAGGCAGTTTATTCCAACGAAACACACATACAGTGTTTGTTGTTTAAAATCCTGCAAAATGACGCTGCTTCAAGGGTTTATTCCTATGACTCAATTTCCGAACAATTTCTTCATAATAAAAATAAAATAAAGCCTGAAAATTCCTAACTGATTACTGTCTCAGCCTAAAAGCACTCAGCTATAGTTAAAGCCACATCCACCACATGTTTAAATTATAATCTCTAGGCCACACTGAATTTCACTGGTTGCAGTAGCCCACAAACTGTCATGATCCCTGGTTCATCTGCACAATATAAACTGTGTGAGAAACATTTCTCTACACGCTTTACTTTATGAACTCACAATGCAGCCACATTACACGACATTTTGAGCTACTTCTGCTTCATCTCAGCTCCTTCTTTGGTACAATGCAACGGGTATCACTGGCACCTTCACTGACATGTGGGTGATGAATGAAACAAGTTCAGACAAGGCGTGTAAGGGTTGTCAGAAAGCATCGTGCACAACAACAATCATCAAAAAGAAAAGCTACATCTGGAATTCATACCATAAACTAAAGCTGGGCAGAAAGGAAGCTTTTTTTTTTAAACCATAAAAAGTCATGGCAACCTAAACTGCTCTTGGAAATTTGTTTTTTTTGTTTGTTTGTTTTGTCATAAAGCCAATGAGCAAGTATTTATAATGGGATACTTGTTAGAAGCCAGTATCATTTAAGTTAAATAAAGTCAGGACCCACATTTCATTTTTGAGTCTCCTGGTCATGGCTGTATTGACCTGCAGCCACAGTAATTTTCATAAATTAAAATGGTGATGAGCCTTCTCCATTAAGATCTTAGAAAACAACTAAACTAAGTATGAAATGAATTTTATTTTGACTGCCAGAGATTTTTGCTGATGCTGTACAAAGACTTCTTGCACTACACCTGCAGTCAAATGCATAATGTCTGTACGTTACACGCCCCTATTTTGTACTATACTTTCTTATGAAACACCTATGGCGAGTACAGTAGCATAATGCACCAGATATACAATCTCTGTGAATTTTTTTTACCCATTTAAAGTTTTTTTCCACTGTTGTCAATTAAGTAAAACAAAAAAAACCCCGCCTCCCCCCAGAAAATTAAAAAAGAAAGATAAGTTCCCATGTAAATATTCTCCCATGCCAACTAATATACCAGGCCAATAAACAGGAAAGATACACACACACACACACAGAAATCCAACATGGCAAAATGAGAAAACAGTCAGGGTCAACACCGAGCTCAGTCTGATGTGTGCATTGGTACCTCTGGCTTCATGACTTTCACCTCTGCCAGGCATCAGCCAATGAAATCACATTACAGAAATAACCTGATTAGAAGGTGGTGGCTACTTGTCCAGTAGAGCTGTGCAATACCGTAAATTTTTGGTATGATCCAATACCAAGTAAATACAGGGCCAGTATTGCCAGTAGCAATAATAATGCTGATACATTCAACTTATAAAGGCAGCTTAGGTAGGGGAGAACAGTGTGTCATGACTTGACGAATGACACGCTGAATCATCATCAATTTGCAAATTCATTTTAAAGATCACTAAAACACTGATTTTTACTTTCCACAATAATTATTTAACACAACAAAACACACCTTTTCATTTATTTTGAAACAGTTTTTTTTGGAAGATGTGGAATCTAAATGTGCCTGTCTCTAAAGCACTCTGGGTCAACTTCTGTTGTTTAAATGTGCTATATGCTTTAAATAAAATAGACTCGACAGTCAACCCAACAAGGTTCAGAGATTTTTCGTAGTGCATGTCAAGACATTTTTTGAATTTTCAAAAGAAATTTAATTTAACACAATTCAGTGGGCTACATACTGAACTGAATCAAAGCATTGATCCAATCGTGCTAGTGTCTAGTATCCAATACCAATATCAGCATTGGTATCAGTACTGTTGACAGTTGGATCGACCGAGCCATCTCTACTTTCCAGTCTGGCAATGAAATGAAGGGCAAAAGTTATCACTCTTTTGTACATTAATGACGTTAATAAAAGGCAGCTACCTTGGCTCATGCTAACTGCTAAGTAAAGCCCTGTTAGCTTGCTCTGGGAATGTTGTTTATCTGATGATTATGCTAGCAATGACACTCTCCAAATTGCAGGCATAACCATCTTCACGGAAGCAACATATGTGAGTCCTGCCTAAAAACTGAACTGTTTTTATGAGCGTGCTATGAGTGCCGTCAGCAATGAGACTGATATAATCTGTATAGGAAACAACTTTCAGAGTGCAAAAAACATTGCCTGTAGCCACAGATGCTAATGGGCATGGTTGAGCTTTGTATGCACAAATCTTGCATGTTTGTTTAATATCTCAGTCACACAGGCCCACAAACCAGTTGTTGACCACCTGGCAATCTCAGGTTGCTAGAGAAAAATGTGTATTTCCCAACTGGTTGCCGAGTAGTTCCTAGTGGATCCAGGCAGTTGTGAGGTGAAATCAGTCACAAAGAGGGTGCTGCACCATACACTTGCTTGTGATTGCTTTGGTCACTAGCAGATTGTCGTGGTTGCATGTAATTATAATGGAAAACACCTTGCCTCATCACTCCGTTTCAAATGACACAGTTTTTACTTCTCGTTTGAGTCACACTTTTCACAGTTTCCCTACCACTGAGAGAATAGTTAGTGTTTGCAGTCAAGTCAGTGCCTTCTGTGCTGCAGAAAGTTGTGACAATCTAATAATCACAAGACACTTTTTGGTGCAAAACCGTATACCGCTTTGCAACTAATTTCACCTAGTGACAGCAAGCAACCTCCGGCAACCACTTGCCAACTGCGTTTTTTTTCCCCACATGACTAGTAGTTGCCAGGTGGTTGCTGACGGGTCTCTAGGTCGTGGTGAATGGGGCCTAAAGATGCATTTAAAGCTTTTTATCCCAAACTTCCACCATCAAATCATGCATTTGCTGAAAGGTTGTTGATGAAATGTATAGCTATTTGCACTGTGCAAAACAAGTGTAGCTAATGCTATAAATGCTAGCACTAGCAACCTTTCCTTGTATTTTCCCTTTATGCATCACTCAGGTGAAGTGTTTATATGCCAGTGTACTCCACAATCAGCCATTAACTTTCTTTCTATATTCCTAGTTCACAGGCTCTCATCTGTCACTTTCTTCCTTACTTAATTGTAATTTCCTTAAAAGTAAGCTGCTGGATCCCAAGCTATAGCTGCATTTTTATCAAATAACTAAATGTATAAATGTGAGGGAAACCTGTTTGTGTGTCTGAAAGAAAAAAAAATAAAAATTGGGTCATGTATCAGACTTTTTAAATCACCAAATACAGATATGAGTATCAATTTTGAAAAAAAGAGTTCTAAATGTTGGGCTCGAATCATGAGTAACAACTTAGATCTGTGTCTGTCGCCTTCTTTGGCTCAGGATTTCGCTCCCGGCACAATAACCAGCTTGTCTGAGCTGAATGGACCGAACCACGTGCCAGCAGAGGAAGAGTGAAGGGTTTTGTGCATTGGGTGGAAGGCAGCAAGGTGGTGGAAGCACTCCTCTGCATTTAAAGCTCTTCCACTTCCTCCCTGTGCTTTTGTATTCTACCCAGGTAGGTTCAGCAGTCTGCTTCTCAAGGCCTGTTTAATGTATGCAGATAGCAGCGTTTATGTATGTGTGTGAGAAAGAAGCAGAAGGAATAAGAGCAACAAAAAGGTATTACTCAGATAGAGGGGAGGTGGTTTATTTGTGAACTGTTCTTACTATATTCAATGGACAACAGCCAACTCTGGTTCTTTCTCACCGTGCCAATCTTTATGGTGCCACAATAGAAAGGCTTCATCCTCCTAGCCTGTCCTCTTGTCAGATCCTTCTCCTGCACCCCCTCTCATTTAAGCCCTCTCTGTCTCAGCCTTTCATTCAGATCTGTATTAGAACTCCATCTCTCTGCTTGAAAGACAGTATGGTAATGCTCTGGTCTTGGTCTTTGTGAGAAATACTAAGCTCTCACTGAGTTGACCTGGATTTAAATTTCTGAAGAAAGGTGGTGCTGCCCCGAATCTTGACTGGCCCGAGGCAATGGAAACCACAAGAAAAACTAAAATTTGAAATTGATCAGATCAGTCCATGGTTACCTCATTTATTAAGAATGACTAATATTATGACTTTAAAGCGGGTAAAGACATTGAAACAATTAGCAGTTTAAGGTGTGTAAGAATAAGAAAGGAGAATATTTGATTAAAATTCATCAGGCAGACACAAACACACCTCCATTCGGTGCTTAGGTTGCTAGTGTAAGAAGACAAATGTTTGCCAACACATTAGCCATTACAACATCCAAAGGCGATAATTCATCACAGCTGTTTGCCTGCCAAATTGGTTTGGAGTTCCATGCTTTCTTGTGTCCACAAAGATTGATACAGCTTTCATTTCCCTACCTGAGAAAGCAACTAAACAGATGATTTGTCACTACCTCCAAGTGTTTTCCATTCTAGCACAGCTACAGTATTTGCAGAATGACACCGTTTGTCATTAGATTGCAAAAATCCTTTTCAAGCACCTGCGTCAGAAAATTCATATTCATATGAATGTGTTATGACCTGCTGTGGTGAAGTTAGATTAGGCTTAGGCACAAATAATGTGATCAGGGTTAGGAAGCACCAAAACAAAACACAGCTTAGTTTGAGCAGAAAAACAGTATAAAGGTTCGGAACAAAAACTGTGAAGATTATAACTACTGAGGCCTTAAAGTCATACATCAGTGCAATGATCTTATCACATATGAACCACCGTCATACCAACAGGGCACAGTCAGGTGGGTCCAAGATGCAATAACATCAAAGACTCTATAAGCGGGCCCTGAAACATTAGAGGAAAAGTCAGATTCATATCGTCATTGTAAGAATGTATTTAATATAGTTTCCTAAAATGGAATGCATATATTCTAAGAAAATATGCACAGAATAAGGGAAGATAATGCATTCTCTAAATGTATAAAACAGTAACTGAGTAATCAGATTACTCACAACAAGTCACTATTTTACTCATTCGCTGTGTTTTAGTCATTGTGGTCATGTGCCTTACTTTTTTTCTCTTTATGAGCATTATAAGTGGTCTGTGATACTATTTTAATAAAGTTTTATTACTGTACTTTCACCTATGTGCTTCTGACTTTTACCAATACTTAGATACGTTTTTCACTGAGTGTCTACAAATGCCATCAGCCTGCCTGTATGAATAGATGCAAGAAACAGTGGAAACCAATAATCAGTGTTCTCTGAAAGCTGCTTTGCAACCCCCCTTGAACCCAGCTTCTCCATTTTGTGCTATTCATAGCATACCTGACTTACTCTCATAATGTGTTGTCACTGATACCTCCTCTGTTCTGTAAAGATAAAGGGCATCTCTTTTCCCATTGACAGGGGTGCTGATGCCGAGCCACTTCTGTCTTGGTGTCTTTTGAGAACCAGCCTAGATTTAAACAGTTTCACGCAGTAAAAGCTCAGGCAGTTTTTGTGGAGAAAAAAACAAAACAAAACGCACCATGTCAGTGGAAATTGCCACTCATATGACATATAAATGTTTGTTTCTAACTTTAAAGCTACTGATGGAGAAAGGTCAGGAAGAGTTCAGAATACATGTTTTGTGCTTTAGAGTGATCAAAATACTCTCCCAAAACTGCCTTTGATTCAAACAAACCAGATCAACTATGCCCTTAGGTACCACAAGAAACAGGACCTCATTGATGGGTTTTGCAGTGATGAGCATCTCAACCTGGATGTTTAATGGATGTGGCTGAAGAGGGTCAGGCTACAGAGAACAACAGCAAGCTGTCTGGCAGCAGCCACTGTGATAACCTCTTGTTTACTAATCCCGGTACTCACATAGCACAGCCTCCCACACATGCATGTGGACCAGACAGGCATGCACGTGAAAGCGCACACACACACACAAACACACACACGCCTTTGTGTGTGTGTGTGTGTGTGTGTACTCTGAAGTTGGCTTGAATATTTGTCACACGTGCATGGTGGCACACATCAAAGAAAATGAGTGGGTTCGATTTATGCAAAACACACAGCAGCCTAAACACAAAAGCATTAAGTAAAATTGGGGGGTGGGGGGGAATCAAATGAGTAAGTGGGCAGATGGTTTCAGTGGTGA
>VUQG01021562.1:41547-71451 GCA_015106755.1 Etia nguti | reverse complement strand
TACACCACTTTGTATTGGTCTTTCACGTGGAATTCCAATAAAATTGATTCATGTTTGTGGCTGTAATGTGACAAAATGTGGAAAAGTTCAAGGGGGCCGAATACTTTTGCAAGCCACTGTAATTGGGCATTATTTTGGTGTGTATGATGGATTTTTCACTATTCAGTTGTACTCTGATAGTACATGTAATAATATAATAAACAATGTTCATATTTGGAATACACAGTCAGAAATTCTGAGCCATAATTTGAATCCTCATTAACATATTTTTTTAAGCAGCATGCATCATACAATTTCCTATTTTTGGCACAGGCAGAACTGAGTGTAGAATCTTAGTAGCCAAATAAACATCAGTCTTCTAATCGAGATATAAAGTAATAGTTTAACGAGTAAAATTTCTCCAGAAATGCTTCATTTATAAGGACATAAAGTTATGACTGTGGTAGCTCATCATTTTCTCATCATCAATCCTTGACCGAGTTCCAGAAATGATGAGTTATTCCTCTCACAAATTAAAAAGAGTTCATGAATTCTGCAGGGCTGTGAGAAGGATGCAGGACTGCCAGTTTTTAATTTTCGTGGTATATTCTGTACATGTAAGCCTTTCCATCTGGCATCTTGCCAGTGAGAGGCACGTTTAAACTCACTCTTTCAGGCATAGCTGCTGTTTCAGGAGACCGAAAAGACAAGATGTGGCCTATCCTAACATTTGCCTGAGTAATCACAATGATGTTCAGAATTAAAGACACTGTATGAGTGGCATGGGCCATTGTTCCCAGAAGATTCTGGCAGAGTATTTTTGGAAAGCTGGGGCTAGACATAGTAAATATATACTGGCTGGTTTCTGAGATCCTGCTGAGTGTCAGCAGTTTCTGTTGTACAACTCAATTTGACAAAGTTTTATATGGTGTAGACCAAGACATGCACAATAAGTGTTAGAACAGTGACACATTCCTTGTGCAAAAACATCTACAAATGTACAGTTATTTTTGTTGCAATACATTCTAACCCTACAAGGAGAAGAAATACAGACTCCAGCTAATGAAGATGTTGTGGTCAGAGCTCAGATGAGACTATCTTCAGTGACAGTAACCACATGCATGCCTTTAATCCAAACACACCACCCTTTTTAAGGCGCAGCACTGGTGGTGGTCTGGCTCAATTGTCCTCATCCATGACACCACAGAATAAATCAAGAGCATTTGAGGAGACCCTTTTCTCTGCTTCTATATACAAATGCTGCAAAAGACCTTGGTACTCGATTTGAACCACCTCAAATAAAAATAAGAAACACCAACCTTTCTGCAGAATCCAGCAATCATTTCAAGGACACGCATTTAAAGTAGGATAATGTTTTGTCCTGATGTACTGATCCATGTCAACTATTTTCCTGCCATTAAGTATTCATTATGCATATACACTATATCCTTTATGTGTTTTTGGTCATGCTGTGCTCATAGTGAGCATTAATATTTCCTAGTAAAATAGTGGCCAAAACATTTTCTGGCAGCTTACACAAGTGAAAAGCAATAGTTACAAAAAAAAGCTTTGGATGGATTACTGGAGAGTTAAGAGAGACTGAAGCTTTTGGCTTTTAGATGTGGGAACATGAAATGGGGTCTCATGTGTAGTGACCATGGAAACTCCAAGAGAAAAAAAAAAGTATTTGATGAATGAAGTACTGGGTACAAATATGGATTCTTACTGGATGGGGGATTAAGTATTTGCAGTGACAGCTCCAGTCAGGGTGGTCTGGGAAACACAGAGTTTGTTTAATTTAAACATGGGCTCTCTGGGTCTGTGTGCTGTCACTGTGCAGACAAAAGCTTTGCCAGTCAGATGGCAGGTCTAATATCTAGCATCATGGAAGAAGTTTTAAAACCTTTTTATGTTTTCTTTCTTTGTGTTGCACAACCTGATGGAAACAATATTTCAAAAACTATTACAAAAGGTCACTAGTTTATTGTTTTAGCATGCTAAGATCTAAAGATAAACCCAACTTAATTGATTTCTGCTAACAACGCACATTGAATGGAGGGTAACATCCGAAGCGAGGGCTTTTATCTGCATTTTTTTCTCATCTGTGGACCAAATTTGATAACAACCAGTCAATCCTGTGCATTTCTGACTGGATAGAGCAGGTAATATTGCTTCACTCTGGTCATGCCACTCTGCTGGGACATAAACTGGAGGAGCTGCTGTTTTTGTGATTGTCGGCACAAGCAAAACTGATGTGGGATAGAGGGGGAAGGATGTTGATTTTATTGAGTAAGCTGTCAGCACCGCAGACGCACCACAGACACACAACTATAGCACTCTTCATCAGAGTGTAAGATAAACAGAGCCTGTCTGGACATAGGCTGGATGTCAGTCAGGTAGTGAAGTGACTCCAAAAGCAGACAGCAGTTAGTGGCCCGCTGTGGTTAAGGAGGGAAAAGGGCAAAAACAAAATGTAATGGAAAAAAAAAAAAAATCAGAAATATCAGTGACAACGTGATTTATTTGAAATTTTCTTGTATGCTGGCTAACATTGCTGTTTTAACCCTCTGTTAATGTGGTATTTTTTTGTCTGATAGCTCTTTTTTGGGAAACAAATTTCTTAAAAAACACAGTAATTCACACATTTTAAATACTTGTTCCAAACATACTCCCATCATTCAAACTAAATAAGACTCTTATGTTGTCTTATGCATGAGCGAACACAAACAGTACGCACGCACACACACACACACACACACACACACACACACACACAGTAGCAAGGGGAAAATGAACAGGCTGAGTTTTGCTTTTCCTGCAGAATCTAAATATTGACTCTGCAACCTATAATCATACACAGTCTGAACAAAATCGAAATAAACAAGAGTGCCTGAAATGTGTAAGTGTTAGGCGGTCTCATGGGCACCGAGGCCTTTGAATGCTGACACTGACAAACACACATTAAAAAGGAAGTGGTTTAGATTTCAGACAAAACCAGACAGTATGGATTCCACCCAGCATACTGGGGCTACATAAATTATTCTGCATTCTGTATACAAAAGGGCTCCTTCAAAAGCACCAGGCCTTCAGCCTCTGATCAAACATCTGCTTTAAGTTGACATCATTTAGCTTTTATGAGTCACATACAATTTTCTCACATATTATTTATTTTTCAATTTAAGTAATAATATTTCCATTATGCTCTCAGAGGAGCTTTAGACTTCACAGTAAATTTCCAAGTGACATCAGCAGTCAGCGATGCACGCAACTGTGTTATTATTGTGTTGCGACAGTGTTCAGTTCATTCAGCTGTATTCCAGACATACTTATTTTTATTTTCCGTGATGGAAGCTACTGTAGGCTATAATTCAGCCTGTATATGCTGACTTTGTAGTCGCTGTTGTTCTACACACAGCGATGACTGCTTTTCTAAATAAACTTGATTGATTGAATGAGGCATTTTCTGCTGGATCTTTTTGTTTTTCTCTGTGAGTCTTTATGGCTCATTAGTGCTGTGGCGAAGCTCAAACATTTCTGGCACTGCTGAAGCCTTTCAGCATGTTGCTGCTGCCAGAGATCATCAGGAGCTAGCAAAAAACCACAAAGACTGAAAGAAATGAAACGTGCTAAGGAATATGGACGAAGAATAAAAGGGTCTGTACAGACGGCTGTTGCTCTCAAGTGTGCCTCTTTTGGTTGGAGCTAGAAGCTAGTTAGCTTAGCATAAAGAGGGGAAACATGTTCAAATGTGTCAAATTCTTCCCCCGTTCATTGCTAAAGCTCATTTTTTAAAACAGGAGTGTTCATTTAAAGTCAGTGCCAGGGGCCAGTTACTTTAGCTTAGCGTAAAAAGGGGAAACCGGGATGAACAGCTAGCCTGGGTCTGTTATAGACAGTATAGCTCTATATTCATTCATTTATTTATTGAGATCGGAGAAGAAAACCAAGACTGCTTCGAGGTGGTAGGAAGGCAACATTAACTCAAGCACTCATTACAGCTAAGGTTTTAGGGGAGAGCATATATTTTATTTGAATACTTGGGGCTTCTCGGGACTAAGTTCAATTTTCAATTCAATTCAATTTTATTTATACAGCACCAAATCACAACATCGGTGCTTCAAGGTGCTTTATGTTGTAAGGTAGACCCTACAATAATGGACTAACTGAGCACCATTTAACCCTTAGAGGATCCTGGGGATATTTTGTGCCATTCTGTTTTTTATTTCCAAGCTATTTTGGTTGTGCTGAATGGATATATCCGATATTTGCTAGAGGATATTGTTATTTTTTATGGCTAAGCTACGCAAAAACCGCCAAGGCCAAAAAATCATTGAAAATACAATTTTTGATCCCACATTTATTTTGACATCAACTAATGCATTTCTTTATGTAAAGATTTTATTTTGGACTACTTGCCTTCAATTTAAAATTGGTATATTTTTCCACCAGGTGGCGCTATTTTTTTCCCATTCAAAGCATGCAGCAAAATTTCACACTTTATTCTGTTTTTGCTACTGGAATGATAAGTGTGTGTCACTATTGATGTTGGATAATGGTGTATGAGTGTGTGCACGTATGTGTGCGTGTGTGTGTGATGTCCACAGAGACTTTTCTCTTAAAAGGCCACACTCTGTGTTATAAACTAATTCAATTAAAAAAATAAAAAAAAAAAACTTTCAGAGCTTCAAAGATATCTCAGCAGCAAGAACCAAAACAAAATTGAACTTTTATTTTGTTAATGAGCAGTAGTGCAGGAGCACTCATTTTGGAGATGGCAAGACTTTACAGCACATAGGAGGCTCTGGAAATGATCGTGCACTATGAATGTGAAGATGCTCCTCCTCTGAGGGTGACATGGAGGAGGCCTCAGAGGTAGAAAGAGACCAGCTGGAATCCAACTCTGACTCATCCGAAGGTGGGAGTGGAGAGGAGATGGTTATAGCAGTCATAGGATGGACTTCTCCATCTCCATATTTTGGTCATCTGCATATTTTGGTCTCCCACAAAGACTGCAGCGCTCTGTTACGTCCCAGCAGCCAGAGGTTTGATCCCGGGACCTACACACCATACCACCAGCTATGCACTGCTGCCGATGGATGAAATCCTGGCCGAGGCAAACCTGCATGGGAAGCACTCAGTGGCTCATGTGGAAACAGAGGAACTGCAGGCTTATGTAGGGATGCTCATTTTGGACTGTGTTTACAGGTCAAAAAATGAATCCATTCAAATCTGCAGGGTGCTGCTGCAAGCCCCTTTCATCAGCAAATGTAGGGGCAGTGTGACTTTTGCACACACACAAAAGAGAAGACCTGGCAGCACTTTCTGGGAAGCTTACTTGCAAAAACCACGGTGTGTCCATTTGAAGCCTCTGCTCCACCTCAGCTTGAGTCCCTCTTCTTTAAAGGGTTAAAATCCATAACCTGTAATTAATATTTGATATTTATGTTTCAGGCTGAAGTAGTTTTAAAAGGCTGTGTCATTTAAAGTGGAAAAAATATTACTGTATGATATTTTTACAGCATTTTTGGGAAGCTGACATTTTTTGTCCTTGGGGTAAAAAGAGTCAGGATTTTTAAGGATCATCTGAGGCTTAAACACCACAGCCTCCGTGAGTATTGTTGCTAAACTTATCCATTCCTTTATGAACAAAGTGTACCCATCTTCTAATGACTTGATTTCCAGCAAGAGTACACATGTCAGAAAGCTCAAATCATCTGCTTTCTTGAGCATGACAGTGAGTTCACTGTACTGAAGTGGCCTTCAGAGTCCAATATGCTCTATTGGATGTCAATCCAATAAATGTATGCCACAAAGAATGAAGGCAGTTCTGAAGCTAAAAGGGAATCCAACCTGGTGTGAGCAAGGTGTAAATAATGAAGTCAGTGTACTACTGTACGCTGTTACCAAATAGTTATGGGTTAAGTAATCAGTGACATCAAAAAGATCCCAAATTAGTCAAGAAAACCTCATTAAAAACCTTCTTCCCAAATAATCTTTTTTTAAACTGAAAGTTCTTCTGTTAAACTTTATCCTAAGATGGAACATTTCTATTGTCACAGGAGTGGTCTCTTCCAGGATGGTTTATCATAAATTTCTCATCTGTATTTTTGCTTTGGTTTGTTTAAACATTAGATCAACTTCTCTCCTCACTGATTTATGGGTATTTAGACAGCTGGGAAGTGATTGGATAATTTTCCTTGTCCTGGAAAGTCTGGAGTTCAATTTTAAAGTTCCATTAGTTAGAGTTAAGATGTAATGAAATGGGTTGATTGCTTAGCAGTTTTAGCAGCGGTATCAAAGGAAGCCATTGTTTTTACGTATAAATGACACAAGCTGCTCAAATTCAGGAAAAGTCAGAGCCCATAAAGAAGCAGACTGCTTGCATTCCTAGCATGGTTACTCAAACCTGGGTGGAGAGTGTGAAAAAGAGCAGGCTCTGCCCATGCTACCATCAATAAGGACATTTTTAAGCAAAAATCTTGATGTACTGGACTTCTTCCTCATGTCCATATGTGTAAATGTCCACTCCAGAATATTGGGCTTGTTCAGTAAACTGATAACGTTATCATACATGAGGCTGACAATGTGTGGGATTCAGCAGTTCTTTCTCTTTCAGATCTCAAATGTGACCTTTGTCCCTATAGGAAAAAATCTTGTTTTTACATGAAGACATATCTAACAACCCATACACACATACTGGACTTAGGAAACTCAGTAAGAAGAACGTGTCTTTCATTTTGTTTTTATTTAAAAAATACAGGGTAACGCTCCACAAATAACACCCTTTAACAGGACAGAATCAGCACAGTGTGAGGCAGAGTTAATAGATCCACTGAAGCTCCTGGTTTCTTCATCAGCGCAACAGAGCAACCAAGAGAAATGCAGTGAATGTGCTGACTGAGCCTCTTGATTGTGTTGTCATTGCTGATTTAGGCTGCTCACCAACACATTTGACCTGATAAATTTGGGGAAATTGAAAAAAAAATGTAGTTATTGTCCTAGGTAGCTTCCTTATTGATACATGTTACATCCTGTCATGAGTACACAAAGTAAAATCACACAAGTACCTCATTTGTTGTGCTTTTTGTAGATGGCAATGTATTCCTGCACATCATCAGGGGATCCCAGGACCACGGGGACTCTCTGGTGTATACTTGTGGGCTTGACGTCTAAAACGTTCATGGCTCCAGTAGTGGCCATGCCTCCTGCCTGCTCCACGATGAAGGACATGGGGTTGCATTCATAAAGCAGCCTCAGCTGAAAAGCAAAACAAAACAGTAGTGAGATGATAAGAATATGAGGTGTGAGGATTTTACAGCATCAGAAAATCTCTCTCTTTTATTTTTTTAAATGACCATTTACAGAAGCTCCACCTTCTCACCTTGCCCTTGGGGCTTTTGACATTAGCGGGATATAAAAAGATTCCTCCGTACACCAAAGTACGATGAACATCTGCCACCATTGATCCAATATATCGACTCCCATATGGAGCAGAGCCATCCTGAAAACGAATAAATGTTGAATTTATTCTTAGATTAACTTCATATTACTCCTCAATGCAGCATTAGAGATTGATCTTTATGGTGGTCAATTCCACTTTAGGATTCTCATTTATTTATTTTATTGACTTTGCCTCTGGGAATTTCTTCTTTTGTAGGTACTCTGTCACATCTGGATAAAAGTGCTGTGCATATCCTTCATTCAGACTGTAGATTTTTCCCTTTTTCTTTATCTTCACATCTTGGTCCACCAAGATGAACTCGCCAATTGCCTGGAAAAAATCATCAACACACAGAGAAAAATGCACATTAATTATATTATAAGGGAAAACAAAAATCACTACTATATGAAACCCCACACTTATATACAGTCAGGTGACAGTTTTGACAACATCTATTAACTTACAGGGTCGAGCATGAAGCAGTTGACTCCCTGACCAGTGGACAAGACCATCATGGTGGCACTGCCATACAGGGCATAACCAGCTGCTACAATGTTTCTTCCTGGCTGCAGAGCATCCTGCTCAGATGGCTCCCCATCTGTGGTCTATGTGGAAAGATATCAAAAACTTTAAAGTTATTATTGGAACCACAAGCTATCACATATTGTTAGGACAGGTAAAGACAAGGATACCTTACTGGCAGCGGTATAAACATATGCCCTCTTGTTATTTAGTTCTCAATTAACCCTGGGACAGCAATGTGTGTTGATCTGGTACTGAATTGGCTGTTATGTTTATGGTATGTCAGCATACTGAGTACATTTAATTCTCTGGCGACCAATTATTTCTCTGCAAAGTTAAATGTCATTCGAATTGTTGTTAGTTCACTCGGGGCTGATCAGGACACCGCTCTACAGTGTTGAACAACAACAGGCCGATGTGCTTGGAATCTGCATGCACTGCCAGCATCACTGACCTTTCTGTAGATGGCGAAGATTGTTCCTATGGAGACAAGACAGTCGATGTTGGAGGAGCCATCAAGCGGGTCAAAGCAAACAATGTATTTTCCCTGTCAGGCAAGAAGAGGATTTTTTTTTTTAATTCACAAAGCAAAAGAACACATATTAGACCTATTCAGACATAATATTACATCTATAGGTATGAGTCCACATACGCTGTTGTCTGGTTCCACAATGATGGCCTTCTCATCTTCTTCTGACACCAGCACGCAGGAGGTGAACGAGGACTTGATCATGTTAATGACTAGGTCATTGGACAGGACATCCAGCTTCTTTACCTGGTCCCCTGTCACGTTGGTGCTCCCAGCAATGCCATATCTTCAAAGCACAAATACAAACTATTCACTCTGAAGCTATTTAAAAAGTCAATAAAAGAAATATGATAACAATAAATGCGGGAATGTTCTCACATAATTTATTATCTGCTTGTCCTCTGCCCCAGGGGGATTTGTGCTCACTGTGTGCAAGGTTTACCTTTGGCCAGGGGCTAAGTTAAAACTGCTTACTGAATTGCATGCTGCAGTGCATGTAGCTACACTAAAGCCAAATATCAAAAGATAATTACACTGTACTTAAACTGTACAGTATATTCAGTAAGAAAAATAAATAACCACTGGTTGCAGTGCTAAACTGTGAAAACTTGCTGAATATTCAGAAGCATCTGGGTTTTTTTTGCTACCTTTCCCACACTGAATCAAAAAAAAGAACATACTACTCACAGGTTAGCAATCCCAGCCTTTCTGACAGCAGTGGAAATGGCTTTGACAGCTGTGCAGATGGAGTTGAGCAGGTTTGTCAGTTCACCTGTTCCTTGGGCCCTTCTGCCTTCCTCCAGAACAAACCTGGTGAGGGTCTGCACGTTGGTATCAAAAGCTCCTTTGTCAGACATCTTGCTGTCAGGCGTGGGACTGAGACCTAATGCCCTGAGTGAAACAGGTAAGTGTTTCACCAAAGTTTAAAAAAGGTGGACTGTAGACAGGGGAAGGGACAGGGGTGTGCAACTCTTCTAACCAATTGCAAGTGTCCTTTCTGACGCTGTGAGACTGATTTGATCACTTCTGTGACTGTGGGTTTGAAGAGCAAAGTTCAAAGATAGTGAACATTTTGTTTTAAAGTAACCTGATTAAACCAGTCTTAACTCAGTGATTTAATCCCTGATAAGTTTTTTTTTTTTATCAGTATGCACAACTCAATATTTTAAAGCAGAATTCAGTCTCAGTGCAACTTGATTTTGTTTAACTGCATTCATGTATTGTGTGTAATTTTAGACCTGTCAGTTTAAGAGATTTAAGAGACTTCTGTTACTCAGAAACCTTAAGATCATTATAGAAAATCTGGTGAACACCTTAAACCGGATCAACAAACTCAGCACTTTCAAGCATGTAAACATGTTTTCCCTGCGTGATCCTGAAGAGGTGCAAAGTTCAAATGATAGGACTCATTGTCCCAGGCAATCTTACCTGACTTAACGTTCTGTGTTTAATTTTCCATGTGTTAAATCAACTATGTGCAAGAAAAGAAACAGACACATTTATTCACATGAAGTGGTGGAGCGTGTTGTCTGTGTGTCGGTGTGTCTCTGCATGCAGATAATTAGGTTATGGTAGTCTCTGTCTATGAAATCATCAAAATTTTAAAAAAGTTAAAGGACTCCACACAATCAATGGGGCTGCTTGAGTTGAGCTTACACAAAACGAGTTAGGGAGCTGTTTCGCAACCCAAAGTTAAACTTTGAACTTAAAAGATAGCAGGTATGGTAAAAACCTCCAGTGTAATGTAATGTGTGGTGGATAGTAGCATGCTGCATGTAAGCATGTTTTCAAGTCAATAAATGATTTTTAAAAAACCAAACAAACAAACAAAAACAAAAAACCAAGTGGTTTCAGAGAGACCTTTAAAGGCTAGCATGTGAGAAAAGTATGCAGCAAGCTGTAGACACCTTCTATTTGTCTGCAAGCATCAGTCAGTTAAACCATTCGGGGAGGATTTTTCGCGTGGGAATACCTCAAAAACTCTGCAGGAACAACTTTGGACTCAAAGTGTATTAGAGTGCAGGATGTATTGCTGCACTGTGTCCACATGATGTCGCAGTTCAGCTTGAAAATGTGGAATATAAGTCTGGTAAAAGATATATTCCATAAGAGCTCTCTTGTGCACTGAATCGATTAAACTTTCAGCACTGTTAAAACATCTCTAAAAACAGCACCACCCTGCAGGATGTAAGAGTGATTGACTTATTTTTAGCAGCTGCCATTATCCTAAGCCTACAGCTAAATATATGCAAAACTACATAAAGATGACGGTTTAACTTTATCTCCCGGTTATGTCACTGGAGAAAAATAATAATTCAGGTAATTAGTTCGGTAATTACTAT
The DNA here is from genome assembly GCA_015106755.1 of Etia nguti. Classification (NCBI taxonomy): domain Eukaryota; kingdom Metazoa; phylum Chordata; class Actinopteri; order Cichliformes; family Cichlidae; genus Etia; species Etia nguti. Next base: position 60,638 of record VUQG01021562.1, on the reverse strand, counting down.
CCCTGAAACCAGATTCTGGGGCCGAAATGATGTGGTGTTTATGCTGTGTAATCGAACCAACAGAAGAAAGCGCCTCATCAATATTTTAATGACTGATTCCCGTGAGCACCTGTTGTGCGCGTTGACAGCTCTGCGCGCATGCGCAAAATGCATCTCACGGATGCAGAGGAAAAGTTCGTCTTATATCGAAAAATAAATGAGAAAGGAGAACAGAGGAACACGCGGTCTTGTTAGCGTCAAAAATATACGTTTTTTAAAAAACACATAGCAACTGATAAGGTAAGCTGTTAATGATATTCATAATATTTAACTTCTGCATCACACGAGCATGTTGTATGGGTCCACCTCTTCTCCTAATGCACAGGTGAGTTACTTCTTCTCATGTTAAGCAAACGGACTTTTTAAAACACGAATAAAACATTCAGTTTGAAGTAAGGGGGGAGGAAGGGTTGCAGTTATCTGGCAATTTATAAAAAGTTCAAATAATAATATTAGTTATATATTAGTTATACAAAGTTTTACCTTTTATTAATAATCGCTTGGCCATTTCTGTCAGTGAGATTTGTACGGTGGCCCTGAGAGGTCAAACGCACTGTAATTGAAGAAAACGCCAGCAAAAGGAAAAATGCTGCAAAAAGGCACACAACCCAACGCAAGTTCTATAAAACACAAGGAAAAAAACCACAAAAGCTAAAAAGAAAAAAACCCCACAAAAAAAACCGGACATGTTGGAAAGCTGTGGACGTGACAAGCTTTGTAAATAGCTAATAACAGAAATGTAACCACAGTATTATGTGACTCTTGCAATTAACACACACATTATTTTGCACCATTTCTCCCTCACATAACTGATGAACCCTCTGCGTCTTTAAAGTGTGATGGTGCAATCCTCCATGTTTTGTTTTCTGTATTTTGTGTGCGTTTGTAGGGCTTTTCCTTTTTGCTGGTGTATAGGCTGCAGTCTGCTATCCAAACCTACATGCTCCTGTGTGGAAAAATAATTGGCCCTATTGTTAAATCATGAGTTAACTGTGATTAATAACATTTTCTGGATAGCACTAGCCTCACCCGGGCCTGATTACTGCCAGACCTGTTGAATCAGGAAGTCACTTAAATAGAACCTGTCTGACAAAATGAAATATGCTGAAGGATCTTAAAAAGCAACACGTCATGCTGCAATTTAAAGAAACAAGAATAGATGAGAAGCAGAGTCATTGATATCTATCAGTTGGGCAAGGGTTATAATGCCTTGGGACTCCAGCAAACCACAATGAGAGCCATTATCCAAAAATAGAGGAATTTTCGACAGTGGTGAACCTTGGCAGGAGTGGCTGGCCTACCAAAATTACTCCAAAAGTGCAATGACGACTCAACCTGGAGGTCACAAAAGAACCGAAAACAACATTTAAAGAACTGCAGGCCTCACTTCCCTTAGTTAAGGTCAGCGTTCATGACTCAACAATAAGAAAGAGTCTGGGTAAAAATGGTTTCTATGGGAGAGGTCCAAGGAGAAAACCACTACTGACTAAAAGGAACACAAAGGCTCACATTTCCCCAAATTTTTTTACAAGACTTTTGAGAAAATATTCTGTGGACTGACGAGACAAAAGCGGAACTTTTTGGAAGTTTTGTCTCCCGTTACATATGGTGTAAAACTAACACAGCATTTCATAAAAAGAACATCATACCAGCAGTCAGACATGGTGGTGGTAGTGTGATGGTCTAGGGCTGCACTGCTGCTTCGGGACCTGGGCGGCCTACTGTAATTAATGGAACCATGAATTCTGCTCTCTACCAGAAAATCCTGAAGGAGAATGTCTGCCCATCATCGATTTGTGCCATGACGCTGAGGCACACTGAGGTTATGCGGGAGGACTAGTCAAAGTCTGGACTTAAATCCAATTGAGATGCTTTAATGGGATTTCATGGTCAAAAAAACTCCAGTGTGACTGAATTAAAACAATTCTGCAAGGAAGAGTGGGCCAAAATCCCTCCACATTCCTCCACAGTCATGTGAAATAGTCATTGCCACTTATCAAAAATGCTTGATTGCAGTTCCTGCTGCCAAGGGTGGCACAACCAGTTATTAAGTTTAGGGGCAAGAACTTGTTCACACAGTGCCAGGTGGAGTTGGATAGTTTTTTTTCCTTAATAAAAAATAAGAAAAACTATTGGGGGGTGGCTGTAGCTCAGGTGGTAGAGCAGGTCATCTACTGATTGGAAGGTTGGTGGTTCGATTCCTGGCTTCCCCTAGTCTCTATGCCAAATATCCTTGGGCAAGATACTAACCCCAAATTGCTTTCCGATGCGTCCATCGGAGTATGAATGTGTGTGTGAATGTTAGTAAGAAAGCACTTAGAAAAATGTGCTTGTGCAAATGGGTGTGAATGGGTGAATGCACAAGTTGTTTAAAGCGCTTTGAGTGCTCAGAAGAGTAGAAAAGCGCTATATAAGAACCAGTCCATTTACCATTTAATAAATCCTGAAGGGAGCACCTCTAGCTGCAGAATGACAATCCCTTCATTCTGTAGCTAGAGGTGGATCTTCCTGTACCACATGGTTTCTCATTGGATAACACTAAAGAACTGAGAAGTCCAGCAACCTCAGATCAGCCACAGATGAGTCAAGTCAGATGACCCAGCTGTAGAGATAAAGCCCTGTGATGGAACAGGCTGTTACAGAGGCCCACAAACACTTGAATCAGCAGGTGATTAGTCAACCTCAACTCCAGCCAGAGAAAACTGTAATTTATTTCATAGTAATACCATTTTCATTGGTTCTGCAAAATAAACAGTATTTTTCAGATTGTTTATGTCTCAGTAGTATGCAAATAGCCACTTTTCTGTGTTTTTGATGTGTAGTTTGGATTGACTTTAAACACACCGATTTACTTACACATTTGCTGGGCTGCACATTAGTTTTGACTCTTTTGGGGTATCAAGTTCTAAAAAATGTAGAAAAATGCAGACAGCTTACAGAAAAGATATCAAGTTTTTAAATCCTCCTTATCCAACTCCACTTTCCTTACTCCTCACATAAGTCATTATTTTATACATGTTAATTATAAATACTATATCAGATTAGATTACATTTGAGTAGATTGTTGTATTATAGATATATATTAGATATAGATTTAAGTGATTCTTCAAACTGACTTTCTATCAAGGGAGAACAAGAGAGGAAGCCTTCTCAAAGCACCAGCATGCTGAGAACAGAAAGGTGCTTATTAATGAAAATGTGATAGGGGATAGCATTGCAGTGACAGTGTGTTGAGGCTAAGCCCCATCCTCCTGTAGTTGTGCAGAAATAACTATAATGTCTCATGTCTCAGTATTGCATTTCCTTTATGCAAGCACTGTAATGTTAGCTGTTATCGACTGTCAGACCTGGGATGGGAGAGAGAAGGAGCTCATACGAATGAGGCAGCAACACCAAGGTTCAAAGTTAATTTGATGTGTTTTTCTTTTATTCACAGACTTATTCAAAGTTTATACTGAATGAAAAAGGAATTAAATCATTACTGATACTTTCTGAAACACATTCAAGGCTTTTACATCCTGAGGAATATGTCAGGTAATGATAACTGATATAATTACCACTAACCTAAATGCTATAGAGTCACAAAAATGTGTGTAAGTTGTACTTGCTTCTGGAAGTAATGCACGAAATGTACTTTTTGATAATAGGGGTTATATGATGGAATTTATTGCAATTCCAGCTTAATGCATTTAACATTTACTATTTAAATATAGTTATAGGTTAAAATTGTGTTGTCTTAGGTATTTTCTTTGCTTTTATATTCAGTGGCTAAAATACTTGGAACATGTTTGCGGTTGAGAAGTCCTGCCAAGAGAATGGTTGGGCATTTAGAGGGAGAGTTGCAGAGTAATTATAGAGTGGGCTCAGTCTATGTAGAGAGAGACATACCATTGGGAGAGAAGTAACTACTGAAAAAAGTGTCTGCAGGATTGGTAGACACTCCTCTCTCCCTCCTCCTCTTGTGGGACAGGCTCAGAGAGATTAGAGTCAGAAACATTTTGAAGTGAAGGAAGGCTTGAGACTCAGAGAAATGGTCACTGATCAACACATACTAAGGTAAGGAAAGAAAAGGGAAGAGTATATAGCCTAAAGCCTTCAAGATTTTACTGTGTATTCATGATGATAAGTTGAGAACGAACATAGTAATTAAATGTTATTTTAAACTTAAATTTACAATGACTTCTTATTTTCTGTAAGATTTAATTGTTTTGCTTTGTTTTCTTAGATTTTCCACCTTTCTGCATAATGTTTGGTCTGGCCTTTTTCTGTTTTATTTTTATTCTTTTACTTTTCTGACTACTCTTATCAGGGAAGAAGATTAAAGTAAAGCTGTCCAACTATCTAACAGGCCAAAGCACTGAAGACTGGTTCCCTAACTACCTTGAGATTGATTACAGTTATCAGTCTGAAGTGGACTGCATCCAGCGTGTGGACAGTTTCCAAAACGCCGCCACCATTAAGCGACTAAGCCTAAAAAAGAGGCCCAGAGTGGCCGTCAATAATGTACACAACACGCAGAGTGGCATTTCATCTAGTCAGTGGTATTCTGCAGAGTCCTTGTCATCATCTAGTAGTGATGATTCAAAACTACTGGGCATGTCCTCTGCAGCTCGAGGTAGACCACCTCTTCCTCCACCACATGGTTCCTCGTTGGATAATAATAAAAGAAATGAAAGTCTGGCAACCTCTCAGATACTAACTGAGTCAAAGCCTCAGCCAGCTGCACGATCTCTCTTCCAAAGTCAAAGCCCTGTGATAGAGAGGGCCTTTGCAGAGACCCACAAACCCTTGAATCAGGAGGTGACAAGACAGTCTCCACCCCAGCCCTATCCCCGCCGACGACTGGCCAGCTTCGGAGGTGTGAGCTCCCCTGGGTCACTCTCACCCTTCACTGGCCTGGGTGCATATAATCAGAACAATAATGGCAATAAGCCTACTGGCACTGGACCCGAGGTCCACCTCGGCTCATCCCTGGGCAGTAGAGGCAGCACAGGCTGTCTGAGAGTGAGTCCACAGAGCTCAGGTAGAACAACTCCAGTGAGCAGTCTTGGCCCCATGCACCTGCAGCATGTCCGTGACCAAATGGTGGTTGCGCTACAAAGACTGAAAGAGTTGGAGGAGCAAGTGAAAATCATCCCAATCCTCCAGGTAAAGATCTCAGTCCTTCAGGAGGAAAAGAGGCAACTAAGCTCTCAGCTCAAGGACCAGATTGAAAGAGAGAATGTCAATGATGTAACCTGGAACAGCCCATATACCATAGAAGGGTCTGAAATTGAGACCAACAGAAATGCCAAAAAAGATCTTGAAGTGAAACGTAGCTGCACAGATCTGAAGGAGGTTGGGCAACTGACCAAAGACATGCAAGAACTGGAAAGGTCCATCAAAGTAGGACAGTTGGGAACACTGCATGAAAAATGTAACCCTCTTCATGACAAAACATTCAAGTCAGTCGCTGTGGAAACTGACAAAGATATGGATATCATCTTGTCTAAGCCACCAAAAGAAAGCAAATATGCATACACTGAGCAGGTAGAGATGAGGTCCATTGCAACAGAAGTATCTGAAGGCAGTCTGGGAATTTACACTGAACAGGAGGCAGAGCTTGATGCCCAAGAATTAATAAACAGTGCCTTAAAGGAGAGAATTAGTCAATTAGAAATAGAGTTGAAAGAATCAGCTCTGGAGACAGAGTTGATTCGTCTGAAACTGGAACTTCAGGCTGCAGGAGCTAGGAACCGGGTTGACAAGGCCTGCTGTGCCAGACCATCCACTGTAAGCATAGGCACAGATGCAAGGCCGCACACCAAAAGCCAGGGAGTGGGTAATAACACAGAGCTCAGAGATGCTTCCACAGGCGAGGAAAAGGAGGTAAAGACTGTGGGAGTATCTTGTGAGCCTATGATGAGGAGTATTTGCACAGGACTGGATGTACCCATGAGCCTCTGGGAGGTCAGGGAGCGAGTGGAGACCAGCGACAAAGCTGTGGAAATGCAAGTTTTTACAAACACACAAGGAGTTGGGACAGAGATAAAGGTATGTGATGCAGAAAGCAACACAGAGGTGCCAGTGGCAAATCTGAGGTCCAAGAAAGAGTATTGTTCAGTGGCTTGTGGAGATTGTTCTGTCGATGTGACCATTTGCGAGGCAAAGACAGCAGTTTCACGGTGTATGACTACAGATCGAGTCAGAGGAGTTGAGCTTGGAATCATGGTATCACCCCAAACAGCATCACAGCGTACCAACACTGTATGTGGTTCAGTGTCTCGCTTTACCAACACCAAGCATTCCTTCAGCATTGACTCCAGCACAAATACACTCCTCAGCACCCAAGACAAGCACACCAACACCACTCACACTTCCACTCGGACCGTATCTGTAGGCAATAGGGTCCGAGACGTCAGATGCACCACAGAGACCCGGACAATTGGTGTAGGTACTGCAAATGTAGTAGAAAGTATTTCAAAGCAAACACCAGAAGTGGTTATCAGGGTAACTCGAGACACTGGAGTTGGATTCACAGACATTAATGAGAATTTCTTGGTTGGACTGAAAACTCGAAATATGGCATCCGGACCGTCCCATCTACCTGACCCTGTCAAGACAAAGAGTGTTGGTGTAGGGGAAGGGAGGATACGGGATTTTTCAGTTTCATCCAGGACACCTGGACAGAATTTCCAGAAATCTGCACAGTTACAGTGGGACCATGAGCTGAACCATTACATCGAGAAGTTGCAGAGGCTCCTCAGCATGGAGCATGGGGACCTGCTCACAGAGGACTGTACTGATCATTACAGTGGCCAGGGAGATCCCAGCTCCTGCAATAGAAAACCTATGGCACAAGGAGGGACAGACATCCACATGTTGAGTTCTCAACCAGCAGGTAACACTGCAAACCAAAAACATTGTTTCTTCATAAAACATTTGCAAAGCTGATACCAAATTTCCTGGTAATTTATTACTATACATTCTGAATAGGTTGAACAGTTTGCACTTGTATTACTTGCATTATTGCTGTCGTGTGTATAGAATGAGATAACTCCACATTTTTACACATTAAAAAAAAAACTTTATCTACACAAAGTAGGTGATGCAATTAACAACTATTTCAAATCTGCAATGTTATATTTATACTTTTCTGTCTACTATTATCTTATTTTCATGCAGAAAACAAAGACTCTCAGTCCCAGTCCCAACTTTCACTTGTCTCCTCTAAGTGTGACAAAGCAAATGCAGGACTGTGTCAGCAGAGCAGTAATGATTCAGAGGTGAAAAGAATGATTAAAATGATAGAACAGCAGACATCCTCTGGTTTACAAGGTAATATTTTTATTTGTTTATGTTTAGTTATAAAACCAAATCCTTTTTTTTCATGGGATATTTAGTAAATATCCATTTAGTAGGAATTTTGTTTCAGTAAAGGAAGTTAAAAAATGTTTTAGTTTTAAAAATATTTTATTTTGAAGCCACTCCCAATTTAAAGTTGAACTAGGTTCAGGGGAAGTGGCTGCCTTCAGCTTGGCAAGTTTGCTTTTTGAGGGAAGCATTTGCGATGTGTGGAATGATATCTGGTTTTGGAAGACGTTGTGTGCCACATAGTACTTTGTGGCTTAAGATCTAAAATTGAACTGCTTTGTGGGAGGAGCTGGTGTAAAAGAATGCTTTCTCTTTTCCACCGAGGTTTTTAGATGTGAACGAATGCATAAGGAATCATGTGTTTATATATATACTCTGATAGTGACCTAGCTAGCCTTGTAACTGTTTTGCTATACATGCATTTAATGCAACATACTGTGTGTGTGTGTGATTTGTGTTAAGATTAAAAGTGCTTTGTGCTCATTTCTAGACAGGTCAGATAATGCTGGTAAGCCAAGGTCTGTAATAAAGAAACAGAATGGTAACCAGTGCTGTAGTAGCAACAGGCAGAGCATGAAGTTTATGGGTGTGACTACAGGGTAGGTGTCTAATGTCTAAACAAATGTTTTATTTCTGAAATCAAGGATGTGGTATGTTCATAGATATATTAAGCTCTTGTTTTATTGTCCTTAGGCTGGACCCAGTGTCGAATTATGAGCATGATGATGTAGAAAGGAAAATAAAAAGAACATTTAGGGAATCTCCTCAAGATGTTGTGCAATCACGAAAGGAAAAAGACAACAAGGGATCAAAAGGAGCTGTGAGACTGTATACACAGCAGAGGTAATCTGGGAGAAGTCTAAAAGGGTTTAAAGCCAATAAAACTGCAACAATAAAAAGCCTTGCAACAGCAGTCTGCATTACTGTGGGAGTCCTTTCAAGTCTGAACTGGCATCTAGTAACCAATAGAATTTGTTTATTTTCAGGCGTAGGATGAGCAAACGGATGTTTTTTGCTTGTCAAGCCTTAAAGACGCACCTGAGTGATGACACAGCTTTGTCCAACACGGAAATGGTATGTTTTGTTTTACTATATTCAGTATGAGAGCCACTGAAAGTCACCATGGGCCTTGTTTGTCTGTACGCATTTTAATTAGCATGGGTGTGGAGAGATGCTGGGCCATGGTGTGTGAAAGCATGTCGTTTATAAAGAAATATCCTTGCCTTTGGATATGAAAAGAATTTCTCAGTAGAAGAATTTTTAGCCATATCATTTGCTTCAACATGAGAATATTTTTTTTTTCTAAGTGAAATAGACTACTCACTTTCACAGTAAAATGCAAAATGGGTAAGAAGAAGTGGAATTCAAAGGAAGTATATCAGCAAGGTAACTCTTGACAGCTTCCATTGTGAAAGCTGAAACACTAAAGAGAATAACAAGAACTCTCGACATGCCTTTTTATGTTTGAAATAATGACAGATCCCTCTTCTTTTATGATGTCTTTTATAGAATTGTTGCTTTATGCTGTTTGTCTGTCTTCTTTCATTCACATCCCTGTAATTATGGGAAGATTGTGTCTATTCAATCCTGATTGCTCTACTAAACTAATTTATGGCAAGAAGTATGTGTTTTCAAAAAAGAAGTGCTGTTTTTGCATATATATTGCATCCTTTTTTCTCTTGCAGCAGGACTGTCTGCACACACTCCAGCAAGAGTGGTTCTCTGTGTCCAGCCACAAATCAGCTTCTCCTGAAACTGTAGAGGACTACTTATCTACGTTTCAGGCCATTTCACCTTCAGTATTGCAGTACATAGTTAATATGGCTGACGGCAATGGAAACACAGCTCTACACTACAGCGTTTCTCACTCCAACTTTGGCATTGTGAAGAAATTGCTTAATGCAGGTACATATTACTACACCACCCCAAGTACATATTTTTTTTCTCTGTCCCTCTATGTCACGAGAATTAAGTTTATTTATTTGCAGTCTGGACATGCTTAAAACAAAGTTACAGGCCAATTATTCTGCCAGGGTTTTTTTTAACCTCTGCAAAATGCCGCAAGAGTTGTCCTTTTAATTTGAGTCCCCCGGCAAATCAGACAAACAAGCAAGCTTACAGTTTTTTAGGGCGGAAATGCCTTGTGTAATTCAGCTGTACCGCACAGAAGCCCATGTATAATCTGGTTTTGTCATATCATATGAACATCTTGGTATTCTTTCTAATAGCCACTAGGTGGCGAAAATGCCAGCAGCAAGCGAATTCTGTGTGTGATAAGATACAAAGTTCTCCTGTCAAAAACTGGAAAATATTGATAAAAATAAAACCCTGGTTTCTTAAACCAGCATGGGCAATAGAATACATTGTTTTGACTGCTGGATAGCTAATAAATGAGATGTTTTTATTGGAAAAGCTTGGAAAATACCCATTTTTTAAAAATAAGAAATTATGTGCTGGAGATTGCTTTTTGAAAATCATAATGTCCTGTTTCAACCATTTTCCAGCTGTAAATTATTATAAAAGGGATCGAAAGGCAGAAACACTATTCTGGACCGTAACTTAATTATTAAGTTTGTCAGGATAGTTTGATATTTGCACTTGTTGCCCGACTGAACAGCTTCTGTGTATGCATATCCCTCAGACTATATATCTCTAAGCGCCAACCTTTTTCTGTGAATCTATATTGCATAACAGCTTTGTCATTTTTACTCACTCACCACAAAAGCCTATTTTGCACAGGTCTTCCTTACAAAATAAAACTTGGCATTAGTATGATTAAAACAAGTGTGAATTGTTATCAGTACAAAATGATATACATTCTTCTTCCTCTCGCTTGTTTTTTCCACTGCCATCCATTTGACTGTCAACCACTACAGAGGTGTGCAACGTGAATCAGCAGAATTCAGCAGGTTACACGCCCATCATGCTGGCTGCACTTGCAGCTGTGGATAATCCAGACAACATGAAAGTAGTCAAGCAGCTCTTTGCTAAAGGAGATGTCAACGCCAAGGCCAGCCAGGTCAGTATGCTCTCAGGTTTTGGGTGAGCGTGTGATCTCTACTTGATTTCATTAACTAAGTGAGAGCCAGCTAACCAGGAGTGACCATTAACATTACACTATAGTTAAAGTTTTTTACAAACTAGTTTTACAATTAAAAAAAAATTGCTGCAGCTCTCTTGGCTTTCATTCAATGTGGGTATTGTCAAAATGATCTAATGCATAACTCAATCTACTCTCCTATGTGATGTCAGAAGATGAAACACAAGAGGAACTGTCTGGAACTATTTTATTTTAAAGCAACTTTCCTTTAAAGATGTCCCTGAATTTACTCTTAATAATTTTTGGAGCTTATTTTATGTAGGCAAATAAATGGAACTGCTTGTGTAAATATAAATACAATGAAAACAGTCTTTCCTTTGTCTTTAATTGATAAAAAAAATCCTGCAGATATCACAGCACTGCCAAACACACGCCTGATTATGTGCGTCAGAATTCCCCACAAAGTTGAGATCTGCAACTTGTCATTTTTACTGGATATGCACCTCTGAGGAAATGCTACGTCCGAGGCTTGTTGGCTTAGCAACCGATGGCGCAGCTGCTGTGATATGCTGATACAGAGGAGCGGCCACACTCCTACGCGAAAAGATCAGTCCTAAGCCGACTGCCATTCACTGCATGAATCACGAGCTAGAATCTGCAATGCACGTTTAACCTTTTATGTTTGATTACATTTCCTGTGTCTGAAAGAAGAGAGAACAAACCACGAGACTGAGAATATTTTGCAAACAATTTAATTTGATTTAAAAATTGAAAAAGATGAAAATATTCTTACAAATCCAGTGGCTACATTGTGTTGTTTAGTTGAAATTCATGATTCTATAAATGTTACAGTCTATCAATACAAGAAAGAATAAATAACTGAACTAGCTTCACAGTCCCGCTCATTTTTTTTCCTTTCCCCAGTCGTCTACTGACTGTATCTTTATATTTGGAGATGTGTGACTCAGTATTACTAGCCGTTTCTTCCTGTGTTTGACTCCTGCCTTCTGCTGCCCAGGCTGGTCAGACGGCTCTGATGCTCGCTGTGAGCCATGGCAGGATGGACATGGTGCAGGCACTCCTGGCACAAGGGGCGGAGGTCAATCTCCAAGATGATGAGGGCTCCACGGCGCTGATGTGTGCAAGCGAGCATGGCCACGCTGACATTGTTAAACTACTGCTGGCACAGCCGGAGTGCGATGCCACCCTGACTGACAGTGTATGTGAGTCATTGCCTCTACTTTGCAGCTTCTGTGAGCCCGGTGGCCTCAAGCTGTGAAGCAGAAGCGCTCTTACTTTATTTTCGATATTGTATTACAAAAGCAGAGAGGAACCATTTGTTAAAGAAGACACATTCAGTGTGTCAGGAGAAAACAAAAGGGATAGAAATGGTATGTAATTAATTATATTGAGGCTGTTTATTTTCTGTCTGTTATTGTGCGATAAACAACAGAAGCTCTTGTGGTGTATTTTGTGCGTAAACAGGATGAAAGCACAGCCATGTCCATCGCATTAGAGGCAGGACACAATGACATTGCAGTGCTTCTTTATGCTCATGTCAACTTCTCCAAAGGACACGCAGGGGTATGTGAGTCAGTTTTTACATTAACACACAATTTAAATGTGTGTGTGCATTTTAAAAAAAAAACATTTTATGTATTTTTGTGTTTGTGTGTTTCTTAACAGGCAATTGGTCGTCACAGTGGCAGGTCTCTTTCTTCTTCCAGTGATAGACATGTCTTTGAATGATGGGATGCCCCAAACTCTGATTTGATGCTACATGAAACTTATTTTCAGATGATTCAATATCAAAGCCCACATTGTGTATAACTTTGTCAGTTTCAGTCTTATCAAGAGAATACAGTTGAATATTTATCTGTCATAATTCACCAGTTGACAAAATGCTTTTCATTATCCAGTAGCACGGTATGCATACATGTGTATAATATAACACTGGTAATTTCGTATGTCATAAAATTGAATGTATAATACAGTAAATTTAATATAGTGCATGTGTGTATATTTAAGGAGAGCATGCAAAATTATCCAAAGTTACAGTCCCCAAGTTAAGATGCACTTCAGTTAGGATGCTATGTAAAATGGAAATAAAAGTAGATTGCAGTGATTTGCAAATCTTATCAACCCATATTTTTTATTAAAGGTGAAACACAAAAAACATGTCAAACATTTAAAGTGAGAAAATGTACCTTTTATTCTTATTTTTAAATCAGGTCATTTTGAATTTGATGGTCAGAACAAAAAATTTGGCACAGGCCATGTTTACCACTGCGTGGCATTCCCTCCTCTTTTAGCAACACTCTGTAAACGTCTGGGCACTGAGGAGACCAGCTGCTGGACCCTCTGGTAGAGGAATATTGTCTCATTCTTGTCTGATAGGCGATTCTAGCTGCTCAACAGTTGTGTGTCGTCTTTGTTGTACTTTTTGTTTCAGCATCCGAACTCTTCTATTAAACCATGCTGTTGCAATAAATGCAGTAGCATTGTCTCAGCATATGCAGTATGCTAAGATTATATCAGTAGCAAAGACGTTGCATATTTTGCTCTAAAACCTGTACATACCTTTCAGCACTGATGGTGCCTTTTCAGAAGTGCCAGCTGCCAGTTTCATAGATACTAATGTCAAAATACCATCAGAGATTCAGGCTTTTGAGTTGCGTGCTGATAACAAACCAGACGATCCCTCTGATCTTTAGTCTGGAGGATGCAGCATTCATGTTTTCCAAAAAAGAATTTCACATTTTAAATAATCTGACCACAGAACAGCTTTCTACTTTGCCTCAGTCCTCTTGAAATGAGTTTTGACCAGAGAAGACTGCTGCAATTCTGGATCATGTTGGCATGGGGGTTCTTTTTTGCATGATAGAGCTTTAATCTGCGTTTATGGATGGGACGGTGATTTGTGTTCACAGACAGTGATTTCTGGAAGTGTTCCTGAGCCCATTCAGTGATTTCCATAACAGAATCATGGCTGTTTTCAATGCCCAAGGGCCTGAAAATCACAGGCATCCACTATTGGATTTTCAGACTTGTTCCTTTCTGCACTGTTCCATAATTTGTAGCTTGCAGATACTGCCCATCTTCACTTCTGAGAAACTCTGCCTCTCTAAGATGCACTTTTTATACCCAATCATGTTACTGACAAATTCTCAGTTAACCTGTTTTGTTCCTCCAGCGATTTCTTTTTAGTATCTCTAAATTTTTGACCTCTTGTTTCCCATTCCCAACTTTTTTGAGTTATGTTGCTGCCATCAAATTAAAATTTAACTAGTACATTTTACTCAAACATTTGATATATTTTTTATTTACTATTGTGAAAAATTATTGGTTTAAGAGATTTGCAAATCATAGCTTTTTTATTTATTTGTTTATTTTTTATACGGCATCCCAGCATTTTTGGAATTGGGTTTTACATAGGGCTAAGGTGAAATTTTGTACTATTTTTAAATCTCCTATTATTTGTAAAGTCATAAGGGCTCAAATGTGCTGGGATAAAATAAAAAAAAAATACAAAGTACAAAATCTTGACCCAAACCTTTGTACTTAAAGGACCTGTACCTCAGAAAATATCCATAGTATCATGGTAAAGTTTTGCATGGCTTCATTAAATATACTAAAGTTATTGACACCATACTGTGTACATTACTATAACTTACAGGAATATAGATGCATGGCAGCATAGTTTACTATTTTAAATTCATAAGGATTATAGATTATGTTGAAATGCAGTGAATACTTGTTGTTTATTGTAATTGTCAAAATACCCTTTTTGTTCATGATTCTAACAAAAGCTCAATTTTTTTTTTTACCCAAGTGGCCTTTTTATTTATATTTATATTTTTTGTAATCTTTAAAAACAGTTTATTTTTTGTGAAAGTGTTTACTTTATTCTAGGTAAACAGGGAAAAAAGATGCAGCATAAACTACTACATATCTGTAGCACATCTTTTTCTACCAATCATGGATGAAATGTACAAATAAATATCAGCAATTTAATAAATAAATACAGTCTGACACATGACAAGATTAATACTAGTCCCATATTTGTTTAATAGTAAGGAATTTTAAGATAGCACATTATTGTGTTATATGTGTTACACATTTGCTGGATGCAAAGGAAAAATGGAGCCTCTGATAATGTTTTTAGTCACACACAAAAGAAGGGTCACGTGAGCTCTGTCATTGTGTAAAAGATTTTTCAACTTTCCTGGGGGGTGGGAGGGGGTGAAAGGTGGGTTTCACAGTGCAAAGAAACAGAAAGGCCTCAGCCAGTGGTTGGATTCAAACCCAGTACCTTCTTTGCTGTGAGACAGCAGTGCTTACCACTGTTGTACCTCAAGCATCTCAACCATTTAAAAAAATAATATCAGCCGAGCCTTCAGCCAGGCACTAACACTTCTTTCCCTTTTTGGTTTGGCAGGCACCAATTTTTCTTCATCCTGACACCCAGCTCTCTTTTCTCCTCTTACACAGAAACTACCCACCATTCTCACTTCCTTGTTTCTACCACCTCACCAGGTATTGCCCTCAGTGTTCATCCTCTCCCTTCTCAGTTGACTATGATGTCTATCAGAAAAGTACCATTGCCTTTTTTCCCCCTTATAAGCAAGATTATTTAGACCTTTTTCAAAAGATGCCTATTAATGACTGAATTATTAGGTGAGTTTGTGACCTTACACTGCAAAACCTGGCCTTGATAACTCATCAGAGTAGTCTTGCCTCTCTTGACGTTTGTACTACTGGAAATTAAAAGCGAATTTCAGCTTTGAATGAGCTGTAAATCATTTATCAACCATTCAGAATAACCTGTGCCCTACAGTTCTCACCATTTTAATTAATATTCCCCACGAGCTTCATTGGTGTGAGAAGAGAGAGCGTGTTGTGATAATTCAATTCTGCAGCAGTCCTGCAGCTCAGAGATTATCATTGTTTAATTTTAGAGCACTGTTGGTGAGTGAACATATGACAAGTTATAGAACAGATTAAGGGGTATCAACCTTTTTCTTTTCTTTCTTTTTTACCATTTACGAAATACGATTTTTTTTCATCAGTGAAACATGCGGTGTCACAGTGAGTTTGTTGTATTTCCTTTTCTTTTGTTTTCTTCACTCATGTGATTTATATTTTGCCCATTTCCAGAGCTTTTTTTTTTTTTAAAGCAGTGCTTGGGTGCACAAGACAGAAAGCTTCCATGAAAAGACAGATTATAAAATTATGTTGTTCGGCTTCCCGCTGCACTCGTTTCCCCAGTGTACCACTCTGTCTCCAATTCCTGAGAGCTTGTGTGACTGAGAGCACTCTGAATCATTTCCCAGCAACAGCAATAAAACACAATGATATACAAGGTCCACCATCAAAATTTGCTGTTGCCATGGTAACAGTCAGCAGTTTTCAGCAAGTGATTCTTGGGAACATTAGTCTGGAAAGATATCTCTATTTCACCGAGGTTAGCTAATCCGTTCATTTCATTTCGCCGTTTGTTTAAGCCGAAATGTCACCGCTACCATGCCATTAAGTAGAATAGATGCTGATATAAGCAATCTTGAAAGCAAAACAAAATTGTTTTGTAAAACCCTAATGAATGTCATATGACGCTGGCATGCAAGGACATTCAGCAGTCACAGCTTCGTCCCAGTGAAGCCCTTTGTACACTGACACATGCCATCAAAAGATATGGATGTTCCAGTCAGAAGGGTACATCTGTCTTCAGTACAATATGTTGCATGTGACATGTATGGACTTCTGCTTTAGATGGCTCATGATTTATTATTTCATGGTGTAGACCATCCTTGTGTATATGTTTGGGTTCCTGGGATTTTACTGTGCGGCCCAGTATTTCATAATAAGGCTCACATTTAAATCAGGTTACATATTGGGTGATAAAAATACTGTAAGATTGAGTAATTATTAGTTTCGTGCCATATCATAAAACTGAAACTTAAAAGGTTTTGAAAAACAGTCCCTGCAACAATGTCTGTGAAACATTCTTGATGTTTTGGGCCATTTGTCAATGTGGGACCAAGATCCAACAAACCACAAACACTAAATTAACTAATAAATGCATTTGTTGGATTTGGAAAAGACAGTGCAGCAACTTTGATTTGCCATGGACAATTCAAATCGAATAAGTTAAATCAAATGTGCTGTGCACCATGTGCTGGGTTTTATGCTGACCGCACATTCAGAGCCATTGGTCATGTGTTCCTCACACTGGTATATTGAAGTGGGTGGGAGTTGTCTGGAAAAGGTGATGTCACATATTTCCCTGAATCAGTTTGATATAAAACAGCTATAATCAATATTTTCACGATAATGGGATCAAACTCGGATATATATATACTTTTTTTTTTTTTTGATGTGTGCGTTCTTCCATTGTTGAATGATTGTGTCCATTGTGGTCTTCTGCAACTGTTGTCCATTTACTTCTAGGATCAATGTGCTGTGCCTTCAGAGATGCTCTTCTGCCTGCCTCTTTCTTATAAGAAGTGGTTATTTGAGTTGGTATTGCTTTCCTGTCAGTTCAAATCAGTCTGGCCATTCTCCTCTGAACTCTGGCATCAACAAGACACTTTCACCCCAGAGCTATTTCCCCCCCCCTCTCTCTCTCTATATATATATATTTCTTTCTTTCTTTCTTTCTTTCTTTCTTTCTTTCTTTCTTTCTTTTTTGAGCATTCGTTAATCCCTAGAGATGGTTGTGTGGGAAAATCCCAGTAAATCAGCACTTTGTGAAATACTCCTACCAGCCCATCAGACACCAACAACCATACCACATTCAAAGACACTTAAATCAGACTTTCTTTCTCATTCTGATGCTCAGTTTGAACCTCAGCATGCTCACGTGCCCAAATGCACTGAGTTGCTGCCATGTGATTGGCTCACCAGATGTTCGTGTTAGGGCGCATAAGAGTAGGCGTACCTAATAAAGTGGACGAATATAGGAGTGTATGTATAGTGTAGTGGGGTAGCATGGTATGATAAATGGCCTGGCGCTGGGCTGTCTGTGTAACTCGTGCATTATGATTTTCTCTCACTGAATTCCATTCAGCTGAGATCCTCCACTTCACAAGTTTTTCCACTGGACAAAACGATGTTGCTCTGACATCAGACTTTTTGTTTTTGTTTTTTTTTGCATATGTTTTTCTGTGCTGTTACATGTGCTGTTATCCAGCAGCAGCTTTTTTGGTTTGTTTTTTGTGCACATGTCAGGAAGAAACTCTAATTGCTTGACAGAAACCACATGGCTTTGAATACAGTCTAAAGTAGAAAAACTCCCTTTTTTTGTTTTTTACTGCAATTGCTGCAGCTCAGCAGCTCGGACTTTGCAGAGATATTTTTTTTTTCTTTCCTTGCTGTCTCGGCTGAGGAATTAAGTGTAATCTGAGTCAATATTTATGCATTAATCACCCTGCTGGAATTCCGAGGCGGCTGCACATTCAAACGTGCTCTCGAGTGAACTCATGAATGTCCGTGCTGCTTTCAGGCTTGGACTCCTGGTTCCAGCAGGAGTTTCTTGCTTGCCTTAGTTGATTACGAACAGCACGATCCCTCCAAAATACAGTGCAGATTTTTTTTTTAAAGAAATAATAACAATAAAAAAGGACCCGACAACTTTAACGGCGGGGTAGGAAGAGAGAAAGAGAGAGAGAGGGAGAGAGAGAGAGAGAGAGAGAGAGAGAGGGAAGAAAAAAATAATAACGTCTGGCAACAGTCGATATTAAAAACATGCAGAGGGAGACAAGCTCGGGGCCTTCCAGAGTCAGGAAAAAGACTTCGGAGAGCTGCAGACGGGAGATGGGTATGGCATTTGTATTTTCCCCCTGCCCAATGATTTGTATATGAAAACATAGCGCTTTTATTCTCCCCCCTTCTGGGCTCTGCTTCTGAGTGATCAGCTGATGAAGAGACTAGCAGCTCGCCGCTATGCTGGCTTGCTAATTCTCTCCCCCACAGCTGCAGCCGATCCCGATAGCCAGCCTGCAGATTGCAGTCAGGTAAATATCCTCCTCCATGTCTTTTCTTCACAGGCTCAGGATTCAGCCAGGGTACATCGCATGGGAAGAGAGGAAGAGATGGATAAAATGTGTGTGTGTGTGTGTGTGTGTGTGTGTGTGTGTGCGTGCGTGTGTGCGCGCGCGCGCGCCAAGGAAAGAGAGAGAGTGTATGCGTGTGTGCGCGCGCGCGCGTGTGAGTAAGAGGCAGGGAGAGAGAGTGTGTAGGTGTGTGTTGTAACAGATGAGAGGGAATCTTTGCCAGATTAGTCAGGGAAGAGGCAGGCTTGTTAGGAGATAGCACAGGCATGGAGCATCACATGCACACTCTGACACCCTTACACTCCACATGCACAGTCAATCAGGCAGCTCTCAGCTGTGTTATACATCTTTGAGGATTACCCTCTATCCCTCCAGTATTCTGCTGGAACGATTGCTTCCCCTTAGAGGGAGTAGCGGGGCTTTTCAAAGCCTACATTTGAGCCCCGAACAATGATGAGCAGGATTTCTATTGTTGTCTCTAGTGCTGTTGTCTCCTCTAACTCAGCTTTCTGCCATGTCTTTTTTATGGTTGGAAGTGCAGGCATGTATCATCAGTTTTTTTTTTTGTTTGTTTGGTTTTTTTTGGGGGGGGGGGGGGGGGTTTCTAG
>VUQG01021562.1:14171-41519 GCA_015106755.1 Etia nguti | reverse complement strand
GCTTATTGTTATTGTTTTTCCATTTCTTCTAAATCTGCATGGCACCGTTCACTGCTCCTCGGATTAGTGTGTGTTAAATATCTCAAGTTTGCGTCCTTGACAAATCAGCAAGCGTGCTTTATTATATGATGTGAAGGCTGATGTGTGTACTGTATGATCCTGTATTATTGATGCATCAATATTCTGTTCAGATTGGACAGCATGCCTTCTCTACCCCTCCGCCCCCCCCCCCTCCAGCTGCTGCTGCTGCTGCTGCAAGAGCTGCTTGTGCTGCATGCACACTCACTCTTGTTTCTGGCCTCTAATTGCCTTTGTGGAAAACACAGTGGTCGCTGCATATTAAAAAAGGAGCAGATGAAACGGTTGAACATAACTCGGGATGCAGCACGTACCCTTGTCAAACGCCGCACACCTAAAATAATGATTCTGGCTCTCTCTTTTTTCTCTCTCTCTTGTGTGCACGAGGCTGAGTGCAAAGCGGCAAAATATAGATTCATATTTATTGCACAATAGCATTTTTAGACTCTGTGCTTTGGCAGAAAAGGGCTTCTTCGAATCCACTCCGACTCGCCGTGCATTAAAAAATAAGCATCCCCTCGATAATCATCTCACATCAAAGCCCGCAGATCAAATAATCTGTCCTAAATTTGCAGAGACGGCACTGGGTTGCTTCAACCCATGTAAATTCAGATGCTATTGTAATAAATAAATGAGTCCTGATTCATTTGAATACAAAACCATGCTCTGTAATTCCGAATGCCTGAATTCCAGCTGCTAATTAGATGGAGACTTAGAGTGCTTTAATTTGGAGGTTTTAAATTTAGAATCTGTAGTTTGTCGTCTTAAGTGCTTCAGGTTTGTGTCTGGGACACGTACTGTGCGTTTTCCCGAGAGCTGTGACATGAAAATCAAAGAGGCCAAGTTAGAATAAACAGAAAATAGAAGTTTTGAAATGAACTCTTTCCTCCCATTCTCTAGTCATCACAGTCTTTGTGTTGCTGAAGTAGGAACTAAACAACAAAAAAAAAAATACATGTGCATTTACAAGATTTCCCCACCCACTCCTCCCTCTCCCCCCAGCTCGAGGCAAGAGAGAACGGTTCTCTGGAGGACATGGAGGAGGACATCAGTCTGAAGAAGCGTAAAGGTGATCATCAAGCAGTGAAAGACCTGAAGGCTGGGCAAGAAACTGGCGAGAAAGTCAAAAGGAAGCGAGGGCGCCCACCAGCTGAGAAACTTCCTCCAAATCCGCCTGAACTCACCAGAACACTGAACACACTGGTGGATATGGTCATGAACTACAAAGATGGGTGAGGGATGTGAAAGACGTTTGGGCTATGTCAGAAGAGTCACTATTTTTCAGATCTCTTTTTAATTAAAAAAGTGAATATGTTTTATTTGATAATATTAAACTTTTGATGAGCATGATCTCATTCATACTGATGGATTTTAGTTGTTTTTCCATGTAATCTATATTCATTATGCATTAATTTAAATATTTCAAGCTTTTTTGTTTTTATTTTGACTATTATGGCTTATACCACATCAGTGTGGTACGGCATGGAGGTGATCAGCTTGGGGCACCGCTGAGGTGTGACTGAAGCCTGGGTAGCTTTGACAGCAGGGTTTAGCTTGTCTGTATTGTGGGGTTGGGTGTTTCTCATCTTCTGTTTGACAAAACCTCATGTATTCTACAAGCAATTGGGAAATAGATTTGGGCCTGTGCTGCCAAGTCCTGGAAAAGGAAAACCAGATCCCCGTCAAGCTTATGAGTAGATGGAAGCATGAAGTGGTGTAAAAATCTCCTGGTAGACACCTTTGTTGACTTTAGACCTGAGAAAATACAGCAGGAAGACTGCAAACTTTGCACTGGACATTTGGATTCAGTGGCTTTTCACTCTTCCTCCAGACTCTAGGGCCTTGATTTCCAAATGAAATGCGGCATTTACTTTCTTCTGAAAAGATGACCTTGGGCCACTGAGCAACGGTCCAGTTCTTTTTCTCCTCAGCCCAGGTAAGACGTTTCTGATGCTGTATCTGGTTCAGCAGTGGGCTGATGTCAAGAATGCAACAGTTGTAGCCCCTTTCCTGAAGACAGTCTTTGCACAGTGGCTCTGACTCTATTTGTGAAGCTCTCCTAAGTTCTTGTATAAACTTTTCCATTCACTCATGATCTTCTGTGGCTTACCTACCTTGTGGAAGGTGTTGATGATTGCCCTCTGACAACTGTGAAGTCAGCAATCTTCCCTGTGACTGTGACGTTATGTACTGAACTCAAATGAGACATACACGCTATTTAAACTCTAAGAAAAAGATTCTGTTAATCTAAGGTACTGGATTTCTGATTTTTGTGAGCTATAAGCCATAATCATCAAAATGAAAACAAAAAAAGGCTTGAAATATGTCACTTGTGACAAATAGAGAACACATATAGATTCTAAAATTACATTTTTTGAGATGGTCTTGTAGTTATAGTAATTCCTACAAAACTGTACACCCGATCACAGCTTAAAGGGGACCTCTTATGCCATATTAGACAAATTTTTGTATAATGAAGTCAGCGTATGTGTAGGTAATCCCAGTGAACCCAAAGCTCAGGGTTCAGTATAGACACACTCAGAGTTTTCGTCTCTGTGTGTTTGTATGGTGTCAAAGCGAGGGGATATCCCTGATGCAGTCATCTCAGGCACTCAGCTCTGATAGTAGGCCCAGAGGCCCCCACCCACCTGCTGTTCAAACCTTCTGTTTGCAAGAAATAGCCAGCCAGAGCAAAGCTGGTTCAAAGGAAGCGGCCAAAATTGTTTGGTTCATACAGTGAATAAACTGTGGTACTGCACCCTGCTAGGATGATGGCACAAACTACTGTAGTTGAATCCAAGAATAAAAATATGGAAACGGAAATGACCATAGTAGGTCCCCTTTAAAGCTGATATTGATTAAGGGATTCTTTTGATATTATCGTTATTATTAATAGTATTATTTTTAAGTAAATTAGTCTATGCAGGGACAACAGCACTGTAGTGCAATGGTTGTTGCCTCAGCAAGAAGCCAGCAGGGCCTTTCTGTATAGTTTGCATGATCTTTGCATTGCAGAAAATGGATGGATGGATGCATTGTGCAGTGGGATATTGTACAAAAGAGTTTTTAGCCTAGTGACTCAGTTAGGAACCAGAACAGTAGCAGAGCTTTGAGCTAACACTTTCCTTTCTCTCACCCCCTGCTGCTGGATTGAAGCAGAAGTCACAAATTTCAGCTTTAAACGTTTTGCTAGTCTAACCTAATCCCTCAAAGGGTTTTCAGGGAAACCTGCCTTAAAAATCCCAGTGCAGCTACTCACTTTGCCGAGTTTTGAATGCTGAAGATTTAATCAATCATCAGTTGATTTTGGGATTGTGCCCCCTTCATAATTTAGACATGAAAAGACATTGTATGTAAGTCTGGACTGCAAGAGAACATTATCAGGAATAAGAAAACAAAATGTCTTACAGATATTGACAGAATAATTAAACATTTTTCCTATTGTCACAAGATTAAAAGAAACATTGTGTTTCTAGGTTGGGACGACAGATCAGTAAAGGCTTTGTGCAGCTTCCCTCTAAGAAGGAGGTACCTGAGTACTACGAACTGATCCGAAAGCCAGTGGACTTCAGAAGGATCAGGGTATGTGTCACTGAATACCCTCACAACTCCGACACAATACAGATTTCACTGTTATCTTTTCTACGGAGATAAAATTGAATGACAAGGGGGTGAACCATACATACATACATCAATGGCAACTTGGAGTCTATATTCAGTATTCAGAACCTTCATTCATTAAACAATGATTAAGAGGACTTAACTGGAGCTTAGGTATAGTATATAACACAAATATGTCAGTGTATTTTAAATACACATGGGTTGAATAGAAACAGCCTTAGTATTTTTATACTTAACAGAGTCCACAAAACTGTAGAACTTTTTTATTTACCGCCATTGTGAGAGCTAAGTATGTTCCTATCAAGCTGATGGTTTAGCACATAGGTTTACCATGTTCCCCCCATCATCCGTATAGTCAGACTGTAGAAAAGACAGCATGTGGTGTAAAAATTTTTTTTTTTTTAAATAATGTAATACACACATACAAACAACCAACAAAGACCAACTCATTTTAATTACATCAAGTACTTTTCTCCAAACTACACATTAAATGTAAGGTCAGTTGATTTTTGAGGATTAGAAAAAACAAATGTTGTACACATAAATATACTAAACCACACGCGAATGCAAACATGCTCATTTATACCCAATGTTGTTGCAGTTACTTATTATCAACAGATTAGCACCTCCAATAAGCTGACAATAAGCCAGCTAAACAGCAACAGCTGGTTATAAGTTAACCTTATGCCAGCTAATGTTAGGCTCGAATGTCCTTAAAATCCCACTTTGCCTCTGACAAACAATTTGATTTCATTCTCGCAGCGTATGAGAATTTATTCACTAAGTGTCCAAGTCCAGCAATGTTACATCCACTTCAAAGAAACTTTTACTTACAGTGGCTAACAGCAGCTAACAGAGGCTAACAACAGCAAAAACAGCAGCACTTAGCGACAGAAAAATTTCAGGATATTCTCAACAACTCACCTCAGTATTGCCGTCATTGGACAGAAGTGAGCTTCACTGACTCATTGACTCATATTAGACTCCTTTCGTAAAACTATACACCCTCCTCCAGACTAAATAGACGTGGACTCATACTGACAACTGAGGTCAGTAAATGTAGGGTGTAGGCTGACACCCTACACTCACTACAAATGGCGACCAGACTTGTTTGTCCTACAACAGCCACCATAGCTAGATTTATGCACTTGGGAGAGGTAAGAAAACACAATTCAGTTGACTGCAATGTGCAATCTACTGACATCTAATGGTGAGATTTAACACACTGCACCAACTCCAGAATCACTTTGCCACCCAAAATGTAGTTTCAGCACCAAACTTCCCATAAAGTCACAACCTGTTATGTCTATATTTTGGCTTTGCTGCAAAAAGATTAACACTATCCGTGTGAAATGTGACGGTGCTGGTAGCTATTTTGGTACCTTCTCTGTTTGTTTGCCGTCTTAATGCTAAGATAACTGACAAGTCTAGTTTCTTATTTAGTGTACAGACTTGAAGTGAGTGAGTTTTTTTCTCATTTAATTCTCAGCAAGAAACTGAATGAGTGTGTTTTAGAAATGTTCAGGAGACAATCAAGTATCTTTGTATTTTTGTCCTTTTTTAAAAAATGAAATAATGAACCAAATCAGTTTATAGTTTTATTGTTGTTGTTATTTGTTTGTTTTTATTACTGTATTTCATAGGAACGTGTTCGCAATCACAAGTACAGAAGTGTCGGCGATCTGGAGAAGGACATTTTCCTCCTGTGTCACAATGCTCAGACTTATAATCTGGAGGGATCTCAGGTGAAGGGATCTCAGGAGGAATTCTTTCATTCACAAGCAGCAAAATACTTTTTCACAGTCTCCACGGTTCCTGTTATAAAAACTCTGATCGTGTGTGTATGTGTGTGTGTGTGTGTGTGTGTGTCTGTGTGTGTGTGTGTTAACCACTGCAGATCTATGAGGATTCTATTGTCATTAAGTCTGTTTTTGAGAGTGCGAGACAGAGAATCGTCACAGATGAAGAACAGAAAGAGACGGTTAGCGCCAGTCACAGCAATAATGGCGGTGGAGCTGAAGACCAGTTTGTTCCATCAGCAGGTGAGGGCTGTGTTTTAATAACTAGGGTGAATGGGAAAAAAGGAGTAACATTTTTGTTTGTCTGCAGTAGTGTTTTGCATTAGACTTATCATATATTTTTCTCTTTTTATAACCAGTGAAACCATTACCAGTTCAGATAAAGAAGGGGGCTAAGCAGCAGAGAAGCAGAAATACTATGGCCAAGAGGGTTCACAGTGATTTAGACAGCGATGAGGATCTAGAGGATAACACCACAAAAGATGAAGGTTGAACTAAAAGACCCTGCTCTTTTTGTATTCTTGTCCATGTCTATTCTCTGCCACATCCCTTTTCATTGGTTTCTTTATGTTGTTTTTTTTTTTAATTAAAAGAAAGCTCTTTGAAAATAACCGTGAAAGGACTCCTCAATGTGAAGCACTTATAAAACAGTGCTTTTTTTAGATGACTCACATCACTCAAACACATCTTGCTGCACAGTGCTGTTCTTCTCATTTAGCTGGTCTTTTATAAGAATTATAATTTACGTTTTATCTGCTTTAGTCCCCGTGATAGCTTCTGCAGATATAATGTAAAGCACCAGTTTCATTGACTGTTTTTAATCAATATATTTGATTGTATGAAATGCCTTCATATGTCTTTGGAGCATGATATGTATCTCTGTCCTGAAGCTGGCTCCTCCAGAGGAAAACCTGCTGATGATGATGTGTTCAGGGCCAGGGCATCAAAGCACACAGGAAGGTCTGTTTAATGAATCGGAAAACAAATGAGCACTGTAAATTTGTTTAAAGTCTCTGAATGTGATTTTTAGAGTGGATACAAGTAAAAAGACATGTGACAAATACTGATAGTATGCCTTTTGTCTGTTTCTGATACTTGATGGAATAAGTTTGGATCTAACCAAGGGTACTTAATTCAAACATTTGTATCCCTTGTGCTACAGTATATTCACATATTGTACAGTTTGTGTGAAAAATAACATTTCTTTTCATTTACTCTCCTACTATTTGGGGAGAATGGAAGACATCATTGTTAAGACAATCCCTCAAAAACCTGTATCACTTAAACACTTGCAAAATAAATTTTACCAAAAAGTCCCACTGGTTGGTATCGATTATTTTTAACCCGATGAGTAGATCAAGATGGAATCCCTTTATGTATTTGAACTGTGTATAAAGGATCTGCCAATAGATGGTGCAAGAGAACTGTTTGTCTAGATCTCTGTCTATACAGAGACAGAGTGAGACAGAATCCCTTAAAATATCACATTGTGCCGCATCATGTAACAATTTAAACAGTATAAGAAATAAATGCAAAGATATGTGAGATATACTAAGTTTATATTTCTATGTAGTTCTATTTAATTGTATTATTATAGCGCCAAAGGTGCTTTTTATTATTAGGTAAAGAGCATACAATAGCATACAGTAATACAGAGAAAACCCCAAAACTCAAACATTCCCATGTGAGCAAGTACTTGGCGACAGTGGGAAGGAAAAACTCCCTTTTAGCAGGAAGAAACCTCTGGGAGATCCAGGCTTAGGGAGGAGAAGCCATCTGTTGCAAATGAGAGGAAGAAGGCACGCATGACAGGGATTTCTGTCCAAAGAGAAAGTAGGTAAATAAGTAGCCATAGTTTACACTCACAGCAGCTATAATGTAAAAGAGCAAATATCACACTGATATTGCACTTTTTCATCAATAGTTTCTTTAAAAGTGTGACATGGACAGTGGGTTTATGACTGGCATGCACAAATTGCACAAGCTCTTAGCTCTCTTGCCATATGTGCTCATGGAACCAGGTATAGCTGACTGTAAATTGTGATCAACAGCTCTAGCATATGCTTCAGTCATGTTCTCCAGTGTTACAGCAGTTACATATGGGCCCATCTGTGGCAGTGTCACAGCCTATCTGTGCCCACCCAGTCGCCCATCTTGAAGACGTTCAATTTGTGTCATTTAGAAAAGATAAACAGCAAACAAACATAAATAGCATAGAAGCCCTCACTGATTTATAAGTTGAAATTTAAAATGAAAGCCAGTTTGTACAATATTTGTTGTATTTCAATAATTTATCTAAAGCTACTGAAAGAATTTCAAGGCTTTGGACACAAACCCGGGAGCTCTCATGCAGAAAGTTAGATCGATGCAGGCTCATATCTGTTGAATAACCCCCCAAAAATTAGAGTTAAACACCTACTCACTTCTCACTAAGCTCAGTGATCAACTCCATATGTTTTCATGTAACCCATAAACAAACAGAAAACAAAAAGCAGTGCTTTTCTGTGTCGTATTACATTCAACTGTTTCTTCATCTTCTGCCTGTACTTTCATTCATACAAATATTTTTTCTCTCTAATTCTTTCATATTATTTTAAGCATATTAAGGTTCTTTAAAGATCAGGGTTCATCTCTTTAGCTTGTAAGATGTTCATCTCTCTTTGCCAACCACCACTTTACCTGTACTGTTTTGCACTGTGAAGCAAAAAAGAAGCTTTTGGGTTTATATGAAGGAGCAAGAGTCACTGGAATCCAATCATACGCCCTCAAAATTACCAAAACTGCAGTTCCACTAATAACCACTTAATGCTGTTTAATAAAGTAAGTCAATCTTCATTTCTATAGCTTATTTCTTTTACTCGCAGCCATTTGTCTGGTGTTAGTTGGCAAGTTAGCACTCCAACATATCGCTGAAGGCTTCACAACAGCAGTCCCCAAACCAATGGGTTACATCACACAAATATATCTACATATATAGTGTATAGTGTCCATTGATCTCGTTCGGTAAAAGCTACAAAGCGTTAATGCTTCCTAGGTGAAATAATTTGCTCTTCAACATTTATTAAATTGGAAGGTGTCAGATGTACAAAGCTTTTTACAGGTACTTACAGATTAACAACATCCTCAGAGCAGCTAAAAGGTGTAAGCTCTTGCAATAAATAGCTCTGGGAACAAAATGGCACATAGGACTATATCTTTGTGATGAAAACCTCACAGAAATGGACACATAAACCTAATGGAAGTGCAAGGATAGAGATATTGCTGAAGGTAGCTGCACTAATGGTTTTTTTCAAATTAGCGCAGCTCCAGAAGGTGACTTTAATCTCTTGAGAAGACAATCTGTTTTTTTTTTCTTTACCCACAGGAGTCAGATTTAACAGATAGTGTGATCCACATTTATCATAGCTTTCACTAATCACCTGTTATATAAGTTAACTGCATATAATATCATTGTGCTCACTGTTTAAAAAATTTTCTGTCAACATCAGCACCTTTAAAATGAAGTTGGATCATTTTGAAATTCTCGTCATTTGTGTGACACATTTTGTTTTGTTTTTGTCTGCCTCATAAAGTTTGAATGCTGTCAGAATGCTGACAAGTGGATTTTAAACATACCATATAAAAATATCTGCTGCCAACTTTCACAGTATATATGATTATATCATTCATCTTACACAGCTGCTGTTTCAAGGAAAAATGTGATATTACTGCACACAGCAGCGCGAAGAGTAACCATCTGAGTGTTAACGTCAGTAGCGCCTTTATTGTTTTTACCTCTGCTGATGGTGCAGTTCTCTGGTTCACAGAGGACAAATAGTAACTTTAAATTTGTGATCTCAGAGAAAGCTTAATTTTGTATTGTTTTAGCATTAACCTGTACAAAAACATTTCTGCCATTAACAGCAATCCCACCCAGTGTAGCATATTATTCTTAAATAACACAACGAATGAAAATGGCAGACTGAAAATGTTTTAAACTCTAGAACAGATTGCTTTTTTTGCCTGACCCTTTTAAGGAAAGCAGTGCAATCAGGAACTTTGTGTAGCTTTGGATGAGACTTCCTCACTTCTTAGCTGATCCACTCACCTTAAGTAAACTGCTCCAGTTTTTTTTTTTCTTTCAGCTTTGACGGGTGTTTGATCCCGCTGATAGTTTTCTTCTCTTTCAGTCTTTTACATATTTTGAGTCATTACCATTCTACAGGAGCCATGACCTTAGACGGGAATGAACTGTCCAACGCTACCAGAATTTTTCATCCCTGAATGCCTTGATAATTTTATAATATAATTGTGCTTTTCAGCAATTCAAGGCATACAAAGAAACCCCAGAGCACCATTAAATGTCCACCATGTTTCGCAGTGTGGATGTTTCCTTTTGGAGCTTTATTTAAATGATCTGAATTTAAAGCAGGTGTGACTTAAAATAAAACTAGACTAAACTGAAAAAATAGTTTTTATTGAACTCGTTAAGAGGAGATTCTGCAAGAAGCATTGTGACTTAACAACATGCATTTCAGCAAACTTTAGTTTTTCTTACCATTAAGTGGAAAATCTGAGATACAGTATAAATGCAATTTATTATCCCTGTGGTATTCATCAACCTGCTGTCTCTTCACCTGCTGTCTAAAAAGAGGACTCACTGGCTTTTTATTAGACTTTTCAAGGTGAGACATTATTTGTTATTCAAGTCATATGTGCCTGGCTGGAAAGCAGGTATTTATTCGCATCTGTCATTTCAAATTCCACATATACAATATTTGTGGTATGAAAAACTTGTTAAAAAGAAAGGTTTTATACTTCTTTTAAGTCCTCTTTAAGTGTGCCAGCTGGGGCATATGTGCAGTTGGTGCATTGCAATGTAAAGTATTTTTGGACAAATCCCTGTGGTCACAAAAATTAGCAGGTAAAAAATTGTTGGGACCCACACAGTTACCATTTGATGGTGGAATTTACATCACCAGAAACTGAGGATACCTAAGCCAGCTGATGGAAGTGTTCACTTTAATCAAGACTTTAAACAACATTATGTGGGGAAGCCACAGGTCTTTGAATTATTATTAATGTTACTAGAGACACATATACATCACTGCAAAGCAAGCACCAAAACCTGCTCAGAAAACCACCCACTCTCTTAGCCTGTATAAAGAATATTGAATTCATATGTAAAATGAGAATTTTGATATTAAATTGCAACAACATTGTGTGTGCGCTAAAGGAATTCAAGGAAACTCCAAACTGTAAACAGCGTCTATGAAATCAAGGCAAATCAGAGGACCAGTCATGGTCTGCTGGCTTTCAAACAATGTCACCTGGTAGTGTTAAAGATTTTCCATTAATCACATTCTCACAGTAGTTCTTATTGGCAGAAGAAGCAATACAATAGTTATTCAGCTGCTTCCACATTCTGGTCATTAAAGCCATTATGCTCTTAGTGTTTATTGACTGGTATGGAGTTCATTATTGTTTACTGCCTAGTGGTTAAAATGAAATTCATGTAAGGTAAATGTGTGGGTGGCACCTTATGATTTTTGCAATTACCAAAATGAAAGCATAGATGATCAGTCTTAATCTATCCTTTGCGTTTCTCACCTATTTCAAGATCCCTACCATTTACATCATCCATATGGAGAGAAAGCAGAAAGTAGCTAATTGTTGTAGCGATGTTATTTTGTTCTTCTTCTTTATTAAATCATTTTTGAACCCTTTTTTAAATAAGATGCAACAGTGAATGATATAAATAATATATTGAGTTTAAACTTATGAAGCCATTAAAACATACTGAAGGATAAATATTTTATAACAAGGGGGAAAACTTTGAACCAGCAAGCAACGAGCAGATTTAAATTACAGTGATATGAGTGTGCCATTGCAGTACACCGTATTTTACAAACTGGCAGGTATAATCCAAAATGAAAAAAAATCAGTTTTATTTATATCAAATGTATGACTGCATTTTTTCATTCATTATTTGTTTATTTATTTATTTATATGAAAACACTAACTATTGGTTATATGTAGGTTCCACTTTTACACTGTAACAATATGCAGAACAGTATTTTACATTTCATTACATTCACTTTGAGGTTATAGAGGAACAAGGGTAAAATCGTATGTCTGTACATAAGCTTAGCATTCCTAATGTCATCAAAAAAAAAGATTAGGCAGACAAGTAATGTATATGTTTTACACACAGCATATTAATGATGTATTTTTCCCACTTCTACCACTGAAAGCAGTTTTATAACCATCGCACCTACAAAACACCATTTATGCTTAAAGAACACATTTTTTTACATTAAGGATGTTCTGCACACCAATCAGACAGTGTGCACAGTTACCAGCATACACAGAGGAGACCATAAATAACATGTGTCAAATATGTGCAAATCGAATTTAAAAAAAAAATATTATATTTGTATAAAGTGTATAGAGTTTAGGCTTTTTTCTTCATTCGGGCTGCACACAATTTTCTGCTGAAGTGGGAGCTCTTTGGGGAATTTCTTATGAAAGACGTCTTTGTTTTTTCAGTTTAAAATGCCATGTCTGCCCATGACCCACCATCTGAGAAATATTTGCACAACACCTGTAGATAGTTTCTTATGCTAGTAGTGTACTGCCATCCAGATGTGATCAAACTACATCCACACCAAATGTTCATGAAGCAAATAATCTGTGTTAACAATAGCACAAAACAATAGCAGGGCCTGCTGTTACTCACTATTGACTGATTTCTTTGTATGCCTCTGCTGTGAAGGTGCAGCATTTGTTTTCCTTTTGTACTTCTGGCAAAGTAACTGTGGGGGCATTTTGCTACAGTGCCTGCTGTAACCATGGAAACTTTAAGGATGGAGCATTAATTATGGAGAGCCAATTAAGATTTTTTCAGTCTTTTTCTTTAATTCATAAATGATATAGGAGATCTATCACAATGCTAGATGCTCATATTAAACAAGGTCTGAAATAATCATGTCTGCATATGTATAAGGAATCCCTGATAACCAAAGGCTTGGGTCTCATATGCCTCTAAACACTCAGCTGCAGTTATATGTGATTATAATAAGCCTCACTTATCCATTGTTCAACTCTTTTGTTTTCAAGTGGCAGCCACTTAGAAGAAAGCTGGTTTAAAGGTAGAGGAGATAAAAAAAGATTATCCTCTCTCCATTTAACTTCAGCCCTTCTATGTTCATGAACAAAGAGGCCATACCAAGGCCAAGTAAAGGATAAATAAGGATTAATACTCTCTACTCTAAGGCAACACATTCTTACTCCCAAAGCCTAACATTTTACGCTAGGTGACAAATCGTCGGTATATTACGCTTCCGGGAACCCAACACGTCCCTATATTACGAGATCGGAAAAATGAAGAAACATGAGAACCGTTTGGAACGAATCTACACATGTACATTTATTTTACTTAAATTGCTTTGGAAAACACTATCTAACATCATTAAAGTGGTGGTTAAGGTTAGGGATAAGGTTAGGGTTAGGGCTGAAATACGTGGCTGGAACGTCTATTACCGCAGGACCGTCGTTCTACTGGATTTCATCCACAACCCAGCGCGTAGCATAGGAACGCTGAAAGTCGCCTTTCGCGTTCCCATGGAATGCCTCGGGACGTGACAAATCGCAGTGAGAACGGTCTGTCTAAGGACGATTCATACCCTCCCACCCTCATCTATGGCCACGAGTTATGGGTAATAACCAAAATAATGAGATTGAAGCAGATATTAGCTTTCAAGTAGCAGATTTTAGCTTTCCCAGACAAAATGCTGAGCGCTCTTTTAGAGACATGTTGAGGACCTTGGTCATTTGGGAGGGACTCAGAGTAGAGCTGGTACTCCTCCAAATTGGAAGGAGTCAGTTGAGGTGGTCATGGCAGCTAACTAGGATGCCTCCTGGACAACTGTCCAACTGGGAGAAGCCCCCATTGTAGACACAGAACCCAGCGGACAGAATATGCCTCTCAGCTGACTTGAGAAAGCCTCAGTGACCCAGCCACCATGAGCCAGAGGAGGTGGCTGGGGAATGGAAATTTGAGTATGTCTGCTTAGACTGCTACCCCTGCATCCCAGACCATGGATGGATGAATGGATGGACTCTCTACTGGAGTTGTCCAAGAACAAAAATAATGAGCAGGAAGCAGGAATCATAGGTGCTCTTGAAATGTTGTAGAGAAGTTTTCAAGTTTTCAGTCGTTTTAAAGTCTCTGCTTATATCATACTTTGCCATATACACCATAAAACTACAGACACCATAACACCATAAGACATATTTTGATTTACAAGAAATGAAAGTAGTCTAAATTCATCTACAACAAATTAAAGAAACCTCGTGAAACAGGGCAGTCACTGCACATTGTCAAAGTCTGCCTAAATCTTGGACACCCTTTTCAGATCCTCCATGATCACATCTTGTTCTTTGATGTCATTTTTACCAGACAAGCACTCTTCCTGCTGACTTGAGCTCTTCCTATTTCCCACTAGCCCCGATCCAACACCAGACCCTGATCTGCTGGGGGCGACAGGCCGAAGGGGGACCACAGCATTCCCTCTGATCCGATGGGAGTAAGTCCTCTGGCGCAGAATGTCAGCAGAGCACAGCTGGAATTTGAATGCCGCCTGGAAGCCTCTGCGGAAGTTCTCATTGAAGAATCCGTAGATGATGGGGTTGATGCTGCTGTTTGAGAAAGCCAGCCAATGAGCTAAGGGATACATGTAAATATTAATGACGCGATACTGGTGCTGTGTCAGGCTGATGTAGTCGCTCAGCATCATCAGGGTCCACAGTGGCAGCCAGGATAAGATGAAGAGCAGAGCCACAACCAGCAGCATCATAATGACTCGCTTCTTCTTCCTTGTGATTGTCTGACGACCTTCCATGCTTGACTTGTTGTTGCCACTGCCTTCTAGAGACTCACTCCCACTGCCCCTAACAGGTGAGATAGTGGTCTTGAAGAGTGTGTAACCGATGCGAGCATACATGATTACAATGAGGCTAAGAGGAGCAAGGTAGATGTTAGCAAAGAGGACAGTAGTGTAGATTTTCCGCATTTCCTGATTGGGCCAATTTTCGCGACACCAGTAGAAGGGACGGGTGTCATTGTTGCTGCCGAGGACTATTCGCACCCTGTGCTCCTTTGTGACCTGGAGCATGATGCCTGAAGGACACATTATGGCCACAGCCAGGACCCAAATGATGACAATTATTAGTTTTGAGGTGGCGATGGTCAGCTTCTGCTTGAAAGGGTAGACAATGCAGCGGAACCTGATAGAAAAGGGGATTAAAGAAGATGTATAAAGGAAGTAAATCTTTCAGAGCAAAACACACAAGCAGACAGTAATCGGAAATTATGTAACAGCTCTTACCTATCAATAGCTATTGCCACCAGAGTAAACACAGATGCCGACACAGATATGCCTTGAACCATCCCACTTAGCTTACAAACTACCCGACCAAATGGCCAGCCTGCACAGAAGAAGACAAAAGAAGATAAATTCATTGATTTGATTATTTGAACCATCATTCACACAATGACAATATCTTGTTTGTTTTTTTGACCTTATAGCAGTTTTATTATAATTAAATTGCATTTATTGGTCTTATTACTGCTAAAATTAACAACTTCGTTGACCTTTATTTATTTATTTTTAACATAAAAAAGAAAAAAGTCAAAAGTAAAAACATCCTGTAATGGGCTCCGATAACACTCTAGGGTAAAATTTTGAATTTCCATGTATTTAAGTGCCTTAAAAAGGGTTAACGAGAGAACCCGTTACCTGTTATGACGTTGTCCACCAGTGTGGTCGGCATGCAGAAGATGCCGACAAGCAGGTCACTGATGGCGAGGTTGAGAATAAACAGGTTGGTGACCGTGCGCATGTTTTTGCTGCGCAGCACAATGAAACACACCACCCCATTGCCCACCATGCACACCAGGAAGATAAGCAAGTAAGACACAGTGAAGACTGCAGCAACTGAGGGCTTGTGGAGGTAGAAATCAACATAAGTGATGTTTTGGAAGGTCAAAGGATTTTTTTGCACTCCTGAGGAGTTGGAAATGGAGTTCAGGCCCTCCCATGAGGTCATGTTTAGAACAAAATTCAGGGTCATGGTGATATCTGGATGTAAGAGAGAGAGGAATAGAGTCAGGCAGTGCTGTAAATCTGTTAAGGGACTGGCCATTCAGGCAATATTTTCCAACGGCTTTTCTAAACAAAGTCGACTAATCATGAGCCAGATCAACATGGTCCTCCCAATGGGAAGGCAATCCTGATTACCAGGAGAAGAAATCAATTGGTAATAACACAGAACAATAGAACCTCACCAGTAATCAATAAACCAATTCTTGGGTCAGTACAAGTGGCTTGATTCAGTGGATGCTCACACTGACTGATTAAAAGTCATCTGTTCTGAGAGCAGTGGGAATCCACCTGCTAGCCTGTGGATTGTTAGCTCAGTTACTGTAAGACAGCAGTCTGGGAAGGTTACCTTTATTCTGATCTTTTTTTAATTCTCCAAAGCTATGCTGATATTTTTCCAAAAACTTCAAAGTTGAATTTAGTTACTCAGTTATTTTTAATAAACTGTTAATTTAAACTGTGTCCTTGTGTCATGGATTAAAAATCTAATGCATAGGTATTTTAAACTTCTGAGGCCTCCTGAAGCCACCATCTTATTTAAGCATCACATTTAGGCCTTTCTGCTCAACAAAGTATTTTTTTATTTTGACAAAACACTGTTTAAAGGTGATACTTACTTTTTAGACTTATCAGATCCAGCTCATTTCAAATTGCTAGGAGAAATTAAAAATGTATTCCAAGCAAGAGCTTGCATCGCAGGAGATAAATAGAACACATCATTTTAATTTTTATAGAAGCAGGTCAAGGCTGTTTCCTCTGTCATCCAGACTATTTAAACAAAGATCAAGTAAGCACAGTTATTTTTTCTAATGAAGAACAAGACATCATTATGTTCAGATAAAGATAAATGTCGATCACAATAAAAGCTCAGAAGTTGTTAAACGTAGCTTGTTTGTACTCATGTACATATTTAAAATGCAAAGATTTCTTTTATGCATTCAAAATTGTTTCATTAATTTTTTAGATTATTTATAAAGTGGAATAGCTGGGACTAAAAATCAGTTTATGCAGATCCATAATTGAACTACAACTCTGTTCCTGATAAATAAGCCAAAACTGATAAAAACTAATATACTGACAAAGACTTTCTCTCATTTTCACTTTTCTATAAGCCTACCAAATCACTTTGGTAGACCCTTGTGTTCTTACCTTAAACAGCTGATTTTTACTCCCCTTTTTCTGCTGCTACAGGTGGTTAAAATCCATTTGACAGAAATGTCACTCATTCAGAGCAACAAGCTGCACGCTGAGACCCTTTGCATCCCCTCAGTGCACCTGCACAGGCAGAGACTGCTGTAGCACTTATAAATGACACAGACAAGATTCGCTTGGGAGGGATAGATTGGGTGGTGCAGGGGCTGGGAGCAATACATGTCCCTGGGCGTTGTGTGAACTCATTATAACAGATGTCACACTAATCAAGGACTCCTTGCAAGTAAGGGCCAATGGTGGTCATCAGAAGAGACATCTGATTTTTGTTTTTGTTTTGTTTTTTCACACATTAATCCGATAAACAGGTGCTGATTAAAGTCATTGCTTGTCTTGGATCAGCCTTGGATTTGACTAAGTCTGGCATTAGTCAAATTTTACTTTTTGCTACTCACCCTTCACACTCACATTGCATAAGTGGAGAAAATGTGAAGTCTAAGTGATGAAAGTCTCTGCAACTCCATTAGATTTAACTGAAGTCAAAGTCAACTTTATTGTCAGTTCTGCAATAGGTTGACATACACAGAAGGAGGGAAAAAACACTGTAAAGAGAATTCATGATTAATGGGAAAATGTGCTTTGAAGGTAACTAATAAGGGAAAACTGTAGAGAAGCAAGGAAGAGGGATTTAAAAGTTGTCAGTATCTGATTAATGCAAGAGCGAGAAATGAGGAAGAAAGTGTGTGAGGAATGATTGTGCAAAGCGATACCTGACCAGGTTGCAGAAAGTTTTTGTGCTTCGCGAGTGGAATGCTGAGTAGAAATCGAGATAGAAGGGAGGAAGCCAGCTAATGTTTTTGCCTTGCAAAATAGTTAATTACTGTGAGTGTTAGAAAAACACTTCAGGCATTACCTGCAATTGCTTCAGGTTGTATAATTAACACATTAAAATGCCTGTATCTCAAATCTCTATGGATTCTGACCACAGAAAGAAGCCGCCATGATTGTCATGGCTGGGCAGGCAGGCTTCTTTTTTGCCTTTTGTTTTCACTTTCTCAAAAGTCCACAGCACACCACAGTGTCGCTTTACATGAAGTTGTTAAAATGTCATAGTACTTCTTTAGAATAGTGGCAAATTGTAAACTGTATAAGAAATGTGAGAATGTGGAATATATCCTTAATCCGACTACAATATGTCCTCAAGTGTAAACCCATGGAAGAAATGAGAGGGCAAGAGAAATAATGACAAACTACTGTATAATCTCATCTAAATCTAATCTCACAGGAAAATATGGGATGATTTGAAAATGTTACTTCCACTCTCTCAGACCTCTAAAGCTGCACACCCAACACTGTCTGCATGTTTGTTCACATTGCAAAGAAACAGAAGCTACTAAACTAGGTTTTAACTCTATCATGAAATGCAAAGCCTTATATGACAGATTTATAAACTGTATACCCACATGTAAGCATCACCAACCTAGTGTGGACACATACCCATCAGGTAATTAGCATAATTATATCACTAATTAATATGCTGTAGTTCCTGCTGGACAGATTCATCTACAGTACCATTTACACACACACGGCCAATGTCCCTTGGTTAAATGTCCCTTAGCAAGGTGCACCTCAACCAGATGCTTTTGATAGCCATCAACAAGCTTCTGGTATAATTATGGCTGGATATTTGATTATTTTGGGCAAAACTGATTGGTTTCCTGACACAGTCTCGCTTTTAAGCATAGTCCACAAATTTTCAATAGGGTTTGAGGTCAGAGCTTTGGGAATACCATTCTAGACGTTAGCCTGCTTTAGGGATCATTGTCATGTTGGAACTACTGACTGTGTCCAAATTTCAACCATCTGGCTGTTTGGAGATAGTGTTCCAGTACTACTTACAGCAAAATAGTCCCAGAGCACCATGTTTGACAGCTTGTACAGTGTTCTTAGGTTTAAAAGCGCCACATTTACTCCTCCAAACAAAGCTCTTATCATTGTGGCCAAATAGTGCAATCTTTGTCTTCGTCTGATCATAAAACATTTTTCCAAAAAACATTTGGCTTGTCCATGTGGCCAGCTGCAAATTTCAGTCAGGGATTTCTTTGTTGGTCAGCACCCAGTCAGTCCATGGCAATGTAAAACACACTTCACTTTAAAGTAATTAAAGATGTATTTTCTGCAATCATTGAAACCTCAAAAAAGAACAGAAATCATCAAAAGCCCCAAATTACTATGACATTCATAACCATGATGAGTGTATGTAAAGGACCATGAAACGTCAGTCTACTATAGACCATACATACATTCACCCTCAACAAAATAAGGATGTAATGGCACTGCTATGTGTTCTGGACATGGCTCAAAACACATGTAATGTGGATCTGAGCTGAGCTGAGCACTGCCAGAAATACAGATGTAGAGCACATTTAGGCCAAACATTCACTTTTGTCTGTGTGCCATAAAAAGTCTCGCTCGTGCTTTTACAAGCATCCTGTGAGCTGAAGCTTTTTGCACGTTGTGTTGTTTTTTATGTGATTTTCTGCTGCAAAAAATTTGTTTTACTTTTCACACGGCAACGAATGCATAATTACAAAGCACTGTTGTCGTCAACAGATCACATTTGTCATGCCGCTGAACCTACACTGCACAGTTTGTGCTACATGCCAGCATCCTGGTGCCCGCTGCTATAACACATTTAGCATCGTTACTTTCATAAGAAACATTCTTCAGCTGACACATAACAAAGTTATAATTAAATCATAAAGTGATTGGCTCTATTAGATGTGACAATTCTAATAGAGCCACAAATCAATGACTGCATTGCTTGGCAGAGTCAAAGATATTTTATTATGGAAAGCAAATAAATAACCAACAGCATGACCCTGCTGAACTGCCTATAATGCCCCCTGGGGAAAACACACTAATGGCCTCTCTCGACTGGGAAATGAAACAGTGAGCAAAGTCTGGACAAGCAATCACAGGACACTGTTATGAACCTCAGAGCCCATGTCAAGGGAGAGATGAACAGCGTGCACTGAGGGCCAGCAGTTTATTAAGAGCAATAAAAGCTGCTCGGGCAGTAACTGAGCAGGACATTTGTTTCTACCTGCGGCACAAACTGTTTGTTTTCCTCAGATCAAGCTATAACATTTTAATGAGGGAGTCGCCAATAATCTGAACAAACTGTAAATACGACCTGAACGTTAAGAAATGTGCTGACATTATTTTGGCTAAGAAAACATTCAAACATCGGACACGAAGCTTTATTTTCAGTAGCAAACAGAGCTTGAGTGACCTTTTTTTTCATTCAGACAGAAATTCCCAAATATGGGATGAATAAGTATTTCCTATCTTTTTTCCTTTTTTTTTTTTTGAGGATCATCTATTCAGAAATTCTAGTCATAAGGAATAAGAATCACATTTAGATTGTCAAAGTGGATTTTCCTAACCTGGCTGCATACTTCAAATGCTGTCGATCTTAGAAGCATTATCTTTTACCTGCAGGAACCAAAGCAACTGGCTATAAACTATTTCCAACAAGCACAGTTTTCTTACAGATGAGGCTTTTCTGTGTATCTTGATGCAGTGATGAGACGGTCTTCATCACACTTTCTATTTTGAGCTGTTGGTGTTGAACATGCATGTGCCTTTTACAGGAGTCACTACTGCCCCCTTGTGCAAAATGCAAAAATGCAATGTTGATATCACACAACATGCATTTACTGAAGTTATTGTTTTAATGGTTGAATGTTAAAGCGCATGCATTACACTGACCAGTTTTTAGAATCTAATATTAGGTTGCCCATATATTAGAAGAGTGATATCTTCCTGACCTTTTACAGTCACACCATCATTCATGTTTGGTTGCTTGGACAACACCAGTAATATTAAGTTTTATGCAGGATTAACCTGAGCAGATATCAGCAGGAAAAAAAAAACATGATGTTTTCTCCTGGACCGGTGGAGGAGGCAGTTATTTCTACCTCCCCTTCCCCCTTTTGACAAGTAAAAGAACACAGTGTCTCACAGCAATGAGCCAATTTGTTTCATTTAAGCTAACTCGAGTCCTATGATCATAGAAAATATGCAGCTTTCCTTTTTTTCCCCTCTTCGCCCTGTGACTGAGCACTGGCAGCGGGATGTGATGGTGTTTCGTTTTAATCCAGTGTTTGCTGCATTTATCCAGAAGGTAAACCTTTTGTAATGTGAAGATGTTTGAGAAAGTTTGAGAAAATGGCACATTTTGTTTACTTTTTGTTTTTTCCAATTGAGTGAAAATGATTACAGCACAGAGACATTTGAAAACAAACATTTCTTCAGATGTTAGTTGGCTGAGGCCTTAACCTTATCTAGTTCAGTGATAGAGACTTTGTCAAGCTTTGCTACAAGTGCCTTAATTCCCTGAAAACAGCATTCAGTTAAAACAGCATTCTTTGGTCACAATAAACAAAAAACATTGATTAAAATGGGGGCGGGACACCTTTCAGATTAGCATTAGTCAAAACCTAATGCTTTTGACTTTGGGGGTTGCAGTTCAGTGTGACAAAAAAAAAAGTAAACTGCAGAAACAGCTGGATTTCACCAAATATCAGCAAAATCTAAATGCCTGGCTTGTACTGGGTTGGTCAGGTTTTTTTCCCCCCATCAGAACTGACTTAATTCTTTGTGGTATTGATTCAACTAGTTGCTGGAAACATTGTCTATCTATCAAATTAATACTGAAGCAGAAGCAGACATTGGTCACTGAAGAGGAAATGGTAGTAACAGAGCAGAACTCTTGATGAAATATAAGAAATGCTCCTCCACTTGTCAACAGTTGCCAAAATAGTTGGAGAACAGCCAGACAAACATAAAGCAGGGGTAAGATACAGAGATTTGGTGGTGAAAGAAAAACACAAAAATTTATTTAAGAATCATTTGGACCATTTTATTGCTCTCTTTTCAAATTATACTTCTTTTTTTTTTAAAAAAGAAATGTTTTTCATTCCTTCTGAGTAACCTAGGATTATTTGATCACATAAGATACTTGTATAAAATTTTCAACATCAAAAATAATTGCAGATTCAGAACCAGAAAGTCCAAACAGATCAAGATGTACAGCTAAAAGCACAAAGTGGAAGACAATGTGGGTTTTGTGTCAAAGCTACTTTAACTTCATGTCGACAGCACATGGAAGTGATTGCTCAAAGCAAGAATCAAACCCCTATTTGCACTAAAAATCGGAAGAGACACCAACTGTGCATGTCATTTCTTCAAGGATCATCTATATTTCAGTTCATTAGGATTTATTACACTCAGATACGCTATGACATCTTAAAACCAAATCAGTTAAAGTTACCAGTGTATACTTCAATAAGCAATAAGTAGCGGTAAGCATGATCAAGTCATTTGTCTAACGTGCGATTGGCATATTTCACTGCTCATCCAGCTGTTACTAAATTAAATTTGGGTAATGCAGAGACACCAGTGTCTCAGAAAAATATCCTTGTGCACTAAAAAGCGGTAGCTCGTCCAGAACCAGAAATTGCATTATCGTAATAATCTCACAGTGATTGTTGATTTGCATAAAACAAAATAAAAAAAATAAAAAACATAACACACAAAACAAGAAAGATTAAAACTTGATTAAGTTAACAGATTTTGAACAAGTTTTAAAATTGAACTGAATCAGACTCAGTAACATGTTGATACTTAACTGTATAGGATATCAAGCATGAGATGGGCTAAATACTTCTCAGCTCTTCTCAGCTTTCAGCTCTTGGACCATTAGGAGGGGAAAAAAAATACTTTTTTTCCTCCTTAATATTTTATTCATCTAATGATGCCAAACTAAACATTGTTAAATAAAAATATTTAGCAATTTTAAATATTCTTAAAATATTTGCTTGTTGATAAGAAATGTGGGTGATTCTGCCCTTTTAAATCATTGCAGTTTGCACACAGTAATTAAATGTTGTGACAAAACAAAATATATCTTAAATCATTCAGAGATCCTAGTGCCAGTTGTTTTGATTTTTAGTTTTTTTAAAAGTAGTGTTTGATCACAAATCATTGCACAGCAGATATATTAATACATCACACCTGGCACCTACAGTATATAAGAGGTAGCGCTACATACAGGTAT
Source organism: Etia nguti (assembly GCA_015106755.1). Lineage (NCBI taxonomy): Eukaryota > Metazoa > Chordata > Actinopteri > Cichliformes > Cichlidae > Etia > Etia nguti. The sequence continues at coordinate 18,606 of VUQG01021562.1, read as the reverse complement.
AGTACATGGATAAATCCCCACAACAGGGCCGACACAGCTGAGTGGATACAGATCACAGAAACTTCAAATTTCCACAAAAGGTTAAATGGCAAAGTTGTATTTAATATTCAACCGGGCAACCTTTATGAGTTTAAATATAATAAATAATGAAAAAAGGGGAGCAACAATCAAGATTATAGTAGTTCCAGTCTGTGTGTTGTTGAACCATTTACTTCTTACCACATTCAAGCATGTTACATTATCTTCTGGGTGTGTTTATGAATGCGCATCTTTATATGGACGCTTCACATCATATCATATACATGTAAGTGTGCATAGATGATCCGAAGTCTTTTGTTCACTAAAGGAGGACTCTAAATTCTCTGTGCAGAACCTCCACCGTATTTGAATCTCAAGGTTCCAATAGTTATGCCTTAAAAAATTAAAACAATAACCACTAAACACTGTACTTAAGAAAGGAGACTGGTTATGTTGGATATTACTAAGAAGAATAATCCATTATAAAGGATCTGATATGTACAGAGTGAAAAGTAAAAGTGGTGTCCTTTGTATTTTGTTCTAAATTGGATCCCAGGTCTATTTGATGATTACCACAACTCTAGCTTGATTCTTGTTCACTTATTAACATACAAATTGGGAAGATTAGCAAGAAACTGTGTGACCTTGTGAAGCCCTTTTGTCTCCTGCAGGGAAATTAACAAATGGTCAAACAGATCTTGTGTCAGCCCTTATTAAAATTCAGTACCACCAGTATTTCAATGATAAGACAAATACTTTTCCAGCTAATCGGATTGAAAACCTCGACATGGCATATTAAAAAACACTGTTATTAGGCAGTATTACAGTACAAAACAAAAAAAGAGAGAATGGGTGTGTTTTCTGTGTCGTGCTGGTTCTTTCACAGGACACTGTCAGATCCTTTCTTCCAGATGAAACAGCTGTCCACAGAGTCCCGGCCTATTCGAATCTGAGGTGAACTTTTTTTGTAGGAACCGCTGTCGAGACTGAAAGAGGGAGAGACACAGAGTGAAAAGTGTTACGCCTCAAGAATAACTTGAAATCACACAGTATGAAATACTTGTGCATTTCCCATTCTGAATGTACAAATGTTCAAATGCCAGCAGGTTGCTGCTTACTTATCCACAGACGGAGAGAAAAAGTAGTGCTCAGCACGGTGAATGGGTGTGAAGGAAAGTCGACGATGGAGGTCCTGACGGGAGAAAAATATGACAGAAAAACTTTTTATAAAATCAATTAATCATGAATTTCAAATGAAGTAGTAGTGGGGTGGGGGGTGGGGGTGGGGGTGGGGGGGGAGAAAAACAAGTACTGCAAAGCTGCTTTTAGTGTTAGAAGCCCAAAACCAGCTGCTTAGAGAAGCATTACAAACAGACAGGAAAGCATGTTGATCTTTAAAGATATTAAATATCTTATGAGTTAAATACAAGAGGATTAGCATTACAAGAAAAGGAAACCTTTAGTTGAAGCAGCTCTTTGAAGCTAAAGCAAAGCAAATCCTGACTAGTACTCACTATCCAAAGATTTATCTCCCAACATGGGCTCCTGTTCCATCATATCCATAGAGATTTTTATACTGGGGATATTATTTGCATGGTAGGGGTAGTCAGACTGTGGGAGGAGGGAATGAGAGTATTAACACTCATGGATTACTTTGATGTGGGGAACATGTGGAGGAACAATCACATGAAAATAATGGACTCATGAAACTGTATCATGCCTTTCTTTTTTTGAACATACACTACCAGTTAAAAGTCTGGACACACCTTCTCATTTAATGTTTTTTCTTTATTTTTATTAGTTTCTACACTGTAGATACAGACTGAAGACATCAAATATATGAAGCAAGATATATGGAATTATGTAGCAAAGAAAAAAATTGATAAATAATGCTTAACATGTTTTATATTTTAGATTCCTAAAGGTAGTCACTCTTTGCTTTGTTGACAGCGCTCAAAAGCCTTGGCCTTCTCTCAATGAGCTTCATGATGTAGTCACCTGAAATGGTTTTCACTTCACAGGTGTGCCTTGTCAGGGTTCATTTGTGGAATTTCTTTCCTTCTTAATGGGGTTGGGACAATGTAGTGGAAATCTGTGCTTTGGTCTGATGAGTCCAAATTTGAGATCTTTGGTTCCACTCGCCGTGTCTTTGTGTAACGCAGAAAAGGTGACTGGATGGTCTCTACATGCATGGTTCCCACCGTGAAGCATGGAGGAGGCGGCTTTGATGGTGATACTGATGGGGATTTATTCAAAATTGAAGTCAAACTGAACCAGGATGGCTACCACAACGTCCTGCAGCACATGCTATCCCATCTGGTTTGTGTTTCGTTGGACCATCATTTACTTTTCAACAGGACAATGACCCCAAAGACGCCTCCAGGCTGTGTAAGGGCTATTTGACGAAGAAGGAGAGTGAAAAGAGTGCTGCGCCAGTCACCTGACCTAAACCCATTTGAGATGGTTTGGAGTGAGATAGACCGCAGAGTGAAGGCAAAAGGGCCAACAAGCGATCAGCATCTCTGGGAACTCCTTCAAGGCTGTTGGAAAACCATTTCAGGTGACGACCTCATGAAGCTCATTGAGAAAATGCCAAGAGTGTGGAAAGCAGTAATCAAAGCAAAGGGTGGCTATTTTGAAGAATCTAATATCTAAAATACATTTTGAGTTATTTCAGACCTTTTTGTTTACTAAATTATTCCATATGTGTTCATTCATAGTTTTAATGCCTTCAGTGAGAATCTACAATGTAAATAGTCCCGAAAATAAAGAAAAAACATTAAATGAGAAGGTGTGTCCAAACCTTTGACTGGTAGTGTGTACATGGACATTTACTTACAAATTCAATTTCACTGTCAATGCTTCCCTTCTTCTTGTTTTTCTTTTTCTTCTCATCTTCTTTCTTCTTCTTGTCTTTCTCTGGGATGACGTCATCCAGGTAACTGAGGTCGTGCTGGGAGAACACGTAGTCCATTCCTTTGCGAACAACAACTAATGACAAAATCTTATAAAAAAAGGAATAGTTTTAATCAATGACATGTTCAGTGCAAGATACTGAGCTCTGTGCAATTATGATTGGCCATGTCAGCCTTGCCTCACCATGACAGGGAAAATTATAGCCGCGACAGTGGACTTGAGGACCCACAGGAAGGCCAAGCACAGCACCTGGATGAAAGTAAAGAGATGGATGCGTCTCTGCGGAATGTGCCGCAGGTAGATCAAGTCTGGCTGGTGCTTGGCAGGCATGAGGAGCAGCTGCAGGCGATCCATGAACTGGCTCAAGCAAACAGATAAAAAGTTGGTTAGCTGTTTAAGAGATCAAACATGCTGCAGTTAGAGCCTGAAAAACAATTTAGGCTAAGCAGTGACGCAGAGATTTCATACTCCTATATGACATTTCTTTTTCCAATTTTCGGCGACACTGAGACAGCAGTGCAAGGTAGTCATGTCTCACAAAAAAGAATTACAATTTACAGTTGAGCTTATTATTAGTAAGCTATACGTTTCCTTATTGATAAATTAGTCACTAAAAATATTTACACTTTAACCAGAAACATCTTTATTTAAGTTTATTCCTAATAAACTATCCAAAAATGTACCAAAGTAAACCCGTTATTCATAATTTACATCCGCCAAGGGGGTTATGTTTTTGGTAGCGTTTGCATACCTGCATGTCATTCTATCCGTAAACTTCATCTGAAATTTTGATCAAACTTCGTAGGAATTTAGGGTGGACACCTGTTAACAATCCATTAAAATTTGGTTTACATTCACCAACGTCTTCAAGGTCAACGTAGTGATTTATTGGTTGAATAATGACAAAAAGCTATAATGATTCTTACAAGTGTGGTGTGCGTTGTCAACATATAGAAAGTTATGATATTTCAAATATCATGTCACACTTTCCTCTGACCTCTCCTTCAAGATCAATAGACTGATTTGAATCTGAATATTGATATCAAGAGCTGTTTAAAATGGTTTCTTACTGGCTTGGTTTGTACAGTATTGAGAACGTACAGGCATACACTAAATGATATGAGGATTCTAAATATCACGTTACTTTGGGCCTCTGACTTCTTCCTTAAGGTCAAATAAAGTAAAACTTTCAGAAAAATGTATTTTATCTTTAAAACTATGCTTACAACATTTATAACATTGGGGGACATTTAGAAAATGATACATGTATTTGGGGATTCTGAATATCACATTATAGTTTGCGTCCAAATATGATACCCTATTTGACCTCTGATCTCACCGTTACATTTCACATCAGCCTTGCTTTGAAACTGACTCAAAAATGTGTTATGTCTAAACAAATCTTTTTTTTTTTTTTTTTTTTTTTTTTTTTTTTTTTTTTTTTTAATAAAAATTTTTTTTTTTTTATAAAAAAAAAAAAAAAAATATAATAAAAAATTAT
>VUQG01021561.1:0-13661 GCA_015106755.1 Etia nguti | reverse complement strand
TTATTCTGATTTTTCTAAAAAAAAAAAAAAAAAACGAGAAACTGAGATTCCGGTTTCATCTAATTTTCTAAAGAAAGCAGCAGCAGGGAGAATTTCATGGTCACTGTATATTCAGCTTCAGTGCACTTGTTGTCAGATGCAGAGCTCTTTGTGTGTCCAGTGTGTAACGGCCTTTAGAGCTAAATATCACCCAAACATGCCAGCTTTTGGACTGTAAGAGTTCATCGTTTCAGTCAGAGAAAGCAAGTGCTGGGAGAACTTGTAAGCTCCACACAGAAATGTCTGAGTGAAGCTGCACGTTCAAACCAGAATCTTCTTGCTTGAGGTGATAATGCTAAGTGCTACGCTGCCGTCATCTGCTGCTACGCTGGTTAAATACAGCCCACGACTAAGGCCGTAATACCCCGGTAATTAAATGTATAATTTTTATTTGTTTATTTTACAATTAAGTATATTTACCAATACTTAAAGGTAGGTATACTAGTATAAGGGGGTAACAAGTCAGGTTTTTACTGGAAACAAAAAAATCATTATATTGCAAAGAATTTAATGTGTGAGTAACTTTACATAGTGTGTGAGAAATTACAAAGTAAGTATTGCAAAACTTCAGGTATTTTACAGGAAAGGAGACACAAATGATTCCATTAGTAATTTTGTGTTACAGAGAAAATCTTCAAAACTGACAAACTACCATAAAAAAAAAACCAGCAACACCTGGGATCTGCTAAGGTCACCAAACATACACCATCACAGTACGCATCGCCAATGCGTGGACATACAGTATGAATAATAACTGTAGGAAATGATGGAATTTATTAATATTACAGTTCAGATGCAAACTGCATTGAATCCACAGTTGTCACCCTATCAAGTCACTTGGCAGAACAAAGGAAAGTCCCCTGTGGAGGCTATGACTGGTCTCTGAGCTCATGGTTATCACGCAATGCCCTAATTTTGCAATATTTCAAAGTAAAAAACAAAAAACAAAAAAACACATTCAGGGCTTTATGAGTTAAAGATGCTTTTGTTCTGTGCAACAGTACCATTTATTCCTGTAGCGTTTTTCACAGTATGTGCGGACTTGGAAGATGACAAGTCCTAGTTACAAGAATTCTGGTGTAATGTACTTTTTTCCATTAAAGCAAATCCAACAATCAATACACAAGCATTATTAAGCAGTTTCCCATTTGGATTTAATTGAATGGTTCATGCTGTAGGTGTTAGCATTTAATAAGAAGTTCAACTGCTGCCAAGGACTAAGCCCACCCTTATCCTTGAGTAGGTTTTGTGCTGGAACATTTCACAGAGACAATAAAAAGGCAAGGCTGAAAAAAAGACAGAGAGAAAGTGGTGGGCTAGAGGACAGAAGGAATAAAGATCGGAAAACAAAAAGGTTATAAGAAACAGATTGCTAAACATAAACACCAATCAGTTGACAGGAGCAGAAACAGGAAATTGGATTCCCAGGAGCTGGAAAATGCATCCAGTATCAATGATTCATTGTATTTCTCCTGCTACAGTTGGAGGAGAAAAAAAGGTCTGGCAGAATAGGAAAGAAATGAAATAGAGCTGGAAATGAAAAAGAAAGAGAGTTAAAAAGGAAAGAATCAAAGTAAAAGAAAGTTGACTGCAAGAGTCTCATCTCTGATCTTCAGAGATCACAACAGAAGCACCTTTTCTGGCTGTGGTGAAGTCTACAAACTCCTTCTTTCTTCCTCCAATGAGATCCCCATCATATCTTTAACTGTACTTAGTCCTTCAAGTGAAGAGTCGGGAGTACTGAAGCCCAGTACTCCCGACTCTTATATTTTTCCAAGGTAAATAGACTTATCTCTGTTCAGTTTCCCTCCAGTAGCCCACACTTTTGTAATTCAAGCATTTCCAGCTTTCTCTGTTCAGTCACGATCGTGTCCATCTTCTGAGGAGTAGTATCTTCATTCTGTTCAGTTAAACAAGAAACATCTAAGTTTCGTGTTGAACAACTTCTCAGAGTGGAATTTGCTTCTTTAATTGTTTCTCAGCAGAAGTTAACATACCATGAATCACAGTTGAACTGAAAATGGCGCTCTCAGTCACGACTCAAGCTTCTGATGCAGTCAGAGACGGCGATTAGTCACAGCAGCAGCTTTTCTCTGGAAATTTGATAGAGCATGAGCAGGTACTGAACGCTGACTCTGTCTCGATGTATCTGGTTCTATGGAAAGACAATGACTGAAGAAACATAACAGGACATGCCCTCACTGTTTTTCACAACACACTTCATATTGTAGGCTGACATTTCAGTCTTAGCTTCAGAGTTTAATTATCTTATCATGCTGTAAGAACCACATGTAGACCTTAACATGTATGGAGTTAAGCAACGAGAAGACTGTTAAGGGTAGAGTATAACTTCAGACTCTACATGCAGGAGGATGTCATTCATTGTTTTGTGGATAACCTTTTTAAGTCATGATTTTCTTAGAAGAATAATGAAAAAGTTCAAAGTAAATCCAATTGCCTTAGTTATGCTGCAGTAGATCTGGGCTTCTGGGGAGTTTTTCCTTCCCACAGTCACTAAGTGCTTCCTCGTAGGGGGTCATCTGATTGTTGGGGTTTTCTCTGTATTACTGTAGAGTCTTTACCTTACAGTATAAAACACTTTGGCACATTATGTGTGATTTTGCATTATATGACAGAATTACGTTTAATTTTTTTATAAGTAGATGTTGTGATTGTAGGTTGCTCAGCTTAAGAAAAATAAAAGCAAAAACAAAGTTGAGCAACTGTCCAAAAGTGTTGGTGTTGTCACACAGTTGTTTGCAATATATTAACAACATATGCCAAAATCATATAAAATGACACAATAAAATGCACATAAACAACATCCGAACCTGCTCCTTGTCTCTGTTCCCATCATTCGTCTCTTCTGTGGGTGACGTTTAGTCAGTGGTGTCATGTTGAAATGAACATTTTAGTCAGTGGACTTCCTGCTGAATCACCTGAAACAATGGAGCCATCTAGCCAATTTGATGAGTCACTGCATTCATTAAACAGAAAAAAAGGATTAAAAAAAAGTCATGACATGTCACATGGTGAGTTACAGTGAACACTGAACCTCCCAATTATTGCATTAACTTCAAACAGAATGTAAGTCAGCTACAGCAAAAATGGTCAAAAACAAACGTTTTAAATGCTCAGTGTGACTCATAAGAGAAGCCACAACAACAGAAAATGTATTTTCCTTCACTTCAAATTATTTGAAGTGAAATATTTTTGGTAAGGGTTTCCCAGTCCCAAAAGCTAACCACTGAAAACACAAAGTTTAATTATACAACATGAAATCCTTGTTTGACAATGAAACCGCAGAGTCTCCGGCTTAAAATGAAACTAAACTAAAATTGAGCCTGACAACAGTTTTAGTTGAGACCCTGTGAAGATGGATTAGATCTTCCTACTGTTCTAGAGGAGTCAAGCTGCTATATTTTGGACGGCATGCAATCCAGCCGTACTCTGTGAAGGGTAGAGCGCACATGATCTGCACATGCCATGAGAGAAGTCCTGTCATTTTTGAAGGCCTAACCTTACAACTGCCCCCTCACGGCCAGGAGGAAGCTCGGCCTTACAACCCGGAGACTAGCACCGGGGGCTCGAGGCCAAACTGGCAGGAGACACAGCGTTTTGGGGGCAATGAAAAATAATTTCCTCCCGAAGATGGGCCCCAGGGGAACCGGCTTGGCCCAAAGTAGAGGAGTGTGAGCCATGCGGCAGGAATTCCAAGGCAGGGTGACTGAGAACGTCACAGGGAAATGTCAAAGACAGACGGCGGCGTCAGGCTGCTGTACCCTGGATCTGTTTACTCAATGCCTGATTAAACTGCACCATGAAGGAATTCAAAAGCCAGAGAGCAGCGTGAGTCAAACATCAGGCACTAAACCTCTAATGTACCGTGCAGACAGTTCAGCTTCACAGTGTTTGACATTGACATAATGTTGATTTATAAATATAATTGGCATTGCTATTCTCTTTAAGAGGGAGACATGGGAATGTTCAGAATCCAGCATCCCGTCTTCAATTTATGACCACCAGTGTACCTGCCTGGGAAAAAAGGTGCTTCTCAGACTATTGTTGGCATTATTGCTCACAATTAACTATGTTTTCTATGATATGATCTATCTATCTATGATAGATAGATAGATAGATTTTGCGACTGCTTAATGTCCTGGGTTTGCCCACATTAGCTAAATTTATACCATCCAGTGTACAGATTTTTTTTTCTCTGGTGAGGAGACAAGAAACAGTAAGAAACAGCGAGGTCATGACCTTTACAGAAGCCAGCACTCTGCTGTATAAAGCTTTCCACTTTCCCAGGCACTTGTTTCAAGGCCCCAGACTTCAAAGAGCACTTGAAAAGGTAGAGATATCTACCCCAGCCCCACATCCACTCCCCATTTACACAGGAGGAAAGTGGAGCAATGTGGTTCATATTATTTGATAAGCATCCCATATTCTCAGAGGCATTTTAATGACCTGCGGCCAGTGTTTTCATGGTCCTGGCGTTAACTCTCCAATGACACTTAGGGAGCATGCACATGGAAAGGTCTTGACTGAGAAAGGCTAGCGAGACCTTTATTACACAACGACAACCAGTGTGTACAAAGGAAAAGATCAGTTTTCCTTTCTCCCAGACCACTGGTATTCGTTATGTATCTTCTTTTTCCATCTGTCCGTTTATTTTTCGCTGTCTGGAGAAGGCGGGGTGAGCGTGTGTTCTTCTCCCACTGTGACTGTACGGGCGTGCACTGATGGCCATCAGGAGGGACAGTTTGTGTATTGTTTTAGGCCTTGTGGCATGTCTGCTGTCATGGCCGGCCTTGGAAGAGGTTTTCCTCAAGCCCATGTGTTTCAACGTCCTTACAAAATGCAGTCTGTGAGGTCTTTAGCATCTGTGTCAAACCAGACACTGATAACTTTAGACCAAAAAACAAAGGGGTTTCACCGCGTAGGGTTTTTCACAAAATCAGCGCAAAGATTCATCTGAGCTCCGGTAATGGCCACCCAAGAACAGCTGTCATGCGTATGTGAGGAGTGAGTAATCACTGAAGAAATTGGGGGGAAAAAATGTATAGCAATTTCTCACAGATGTTATCAATTGTCCAAAAACATCACATTGATTGCCTAATTTCATTCATGTTGAAACACATTTTTTCAACCTGGAAGATGACGTTCGATTATTGAACAGCACGCTCACAGACTGTGGACTGTGAGATGTCCACTGATGATGCCAAGTGATCTAAAGTAACACTCAGCGGCTATCATCGTCCCAAACTTTTGTCATCACCATCGAGTTGCACCTAAGTGATTGCACAAATAACCAGCGGTGAAAATGGGATACGCCCAGCAAAGTTCATCACAAAAACAATTCCTCAGGACATCTACTGTCCACGAAGCATCATAAAGGGAAGCTTCACACCAGCATTTATCAGTTTTGCAGTCTCCTTTCCCATCCTCTCATCAGCATACAGCTGCATTGTTTGCCTTCATCAAGCAGCGCCACAAAAGCCGAGTCTCACCCTTTGGGGGCTGGTGTTCGGCCTCATTTACCGACATCAGAGTTTGTTTGTGTGGATGAGTTATGGACTTACTCTGCTGGTATGTTCTTTTTGTGGTGATTACAAAGACCTATACAGTGACTGGGAAGCTTCCTCCACGCTGTCACACAGTCACTTCTTTGTTCGAAGAAAACTTTGAAGAGGTGGTTCTTTACACAGCAAACACCCCGATCTCCCAATAACCCCGCTTACCCCCCACAACTGTAAACCTGCCAATCCCTCTGGACCCCCCTGACATCTTAACAAAGTCAAACAAAAAGTTCCCTGGCCCAAACATAAGGCTTTTACTGTTGGATCTGGAATATGTATTTATCACTCTTGTTCATAGTGTGTATATTTTTTTGGAATAATGCTTCTGAGAATCCACATTTTCTTTTCCTCTAGGGAAGTTCGAGGCTGGGGAGCAGGGTGGTGTCGGTGCGGGTAGGGGGAGGGGGGGGGGGGGGGGGGGACTAGTCACGATGTGGTTTTTTCATGCAAAATCCTGATTTTCTTTGATGTGTTTCGAAACAGATTGCACGGTCCAAGTGACAGTGCCCGGTCTGAGCGGCTCTACACGGGTTTGATTTTTTGCCTCACGCCTGTCCATAATTTTCCTTTTTTCTTTTATGTCTGAGAAAATGTGTTGTGGATTCCTGAGCTGTAGCATATTGTAAATTGAGTGTAAAACATCAGAACTATTTGAATTATGAAGATCGATGCATCACGATCGAAATATGCGGTTTGCACAGTGCAGATTCGGCCTGTTTTATTTTTTTAAATGCAGACTTCTACGTTCAAGTTTGAGGGTTATGAAACAGGGAGGAGGAAGAATTTTCCATGACACAGATGATCACAGTGGTTCATCAGGTGAGCCATCAATTCTGTGCAGTTCTGTGTCTCAAAGTTTCTTAAACTTACACTCAGGCACTGATGCTTTAGAGCCAACCCAAAAATGTTGTGTAAAATAAGCCAGACCAGATAAACAGAAAGGCAGATAATGTTTTTTAGGCATAACAATAGATGGTAGACCAGAATTTCCTGCCTTCAAGATTCTGTGACCACAATCATATTTGCAAATACTTATCGTGGTTTGGGTGTACATACTTCAGTGCCAGATGTATCTCGTGCAACAGAGATGAAGCAATCAGATGACTCAGAAATATATTTACATTTTAAGACATTAAATTATTAATGTTGCTAGGGAATCAAATAGGGTTATTGTATTATAGTAGTATTTGTTACATGTGTAAAAACTGAAACAGTTTTTTAAGGTTTTTAAGTAGGTATCTGTGTATTTATTTTTTTCATTTTTTGGTTTCTGGAAGGTTTTTGCATTTAATTAGTTTTAAATGGATAAAATCAACATAGTTTACGCTAAAACGTTCTTGGTCCAAGCCTCATTTTTCTGCTCCTGAGAGGAATTTACATGTTCTCCCTGTAAATCACTCCCAATAGGTTGCAGCAGATGCCTGCCCGTGCCTGAACCTGCAGGAGGTTTCTTCCTGTTAAAAGGGAGTTCCCCCTTCCCACTGTCGCCAAGTATTGCTCATATGGTTGCCGGGGTTTTCGCTTACAAAGTAAAGCACTGTGAAGCACTTTGAGTAGAAAAGTGCTGTACAAGAGCCAGTCTATTTACCATTTAGGGTACTTTTGTTGTGACTTGGTGCTATATAAATAAAACTGAGTTTAATTGCTTCTGTGCTCCTACAGTCGAATGATGAGGCTGTTAGGTAGACTGGTGGCTGAAGGTTGAATTTTGGAGCGTGTGTTTGGCTCACTAACTTGTGACTGACAGGCAACCTGTTCAGGTTGGATCCAGTCTTCTGAGAGCTGGGATAAGCTGGTTAAGGTGTTAAGAAACTTGATGAAGGAATTACAAAATCATTCAGATTTGCTGCTCTAATATAATGCATATAGTGCAGACAAAAAAGAAAAAACAAGAATGCATTTACTTAAGAGGTGTCAGGAATCTTCTACATCAGTGCCAAGTGCATCAATAATGCGATAACATCATGAAATGGTACAACACATCAAGTCATTTTGGGAATTATCTCTGCACAGTTTTTGCTTTTGTGTGTCATTTCCTGTTGTGTAGTCTCCACTGACCTAACAATAAGAAGCCATATCCAAACCCAAACCCTCAGCTGCTTTTGTAATTACACAATCATCTCATCTTAATGTCCACAGGCTTACATGCGCTGTCAAATATTTGATTTTTAACTTAGGAGCATGATCTGATTATTTGAGCTCATCATAATGTCTTTGTTTTCTCACAGTCTTCTTGCTTTCTATAAAATAGAAAACAAGCAAACTGGCGTGTAAAGTCACGAGTACTGACTAATGCGAGTTATGGATAAGTCTTGACACAGCTGTTTGATCTTATGCACAGAGAGGGAGAGTGTCATCAGCATATGGAAGAGTGAGAGACACATAAAAAAGCTGGAACAGCAGAGCGGGGTATCAATCAAACGGGCTGATGACCATCTCCATGAGATAGAGAGTTCAAGACCCTGCCTTTCTCCCCCTCTCTTCTCCTCTACTTTTCTTTTCTTTTATCCCTTCCTTCTACTTCTGAGCATCGCCCTGTCCGTCTTGTCTTTGACTTTCTTTGTTTTATGTAAAAAGCCGCCATGTCCAGAAGGAATAGATTTGCAGCATCGCTTTGATCCTGTTGTTATGATTCTTTTATTTGCCTCAGCCACATCCTTCTCTCCACTGCAGTCATTTCACAAGATGCTTTGAATTAGGCTGGAGGATAGTTTGGAAGGAGAGGAGAGAAGAGGATGTGGGGAGGGGGAGAGTGATGCTCACGCTCAGGCCTAGAGGTCCTAAAAGAAACTTTGTGTGGAGAGGAGAGGGGTCGTCCTTTAAAAGTACAGGGCCGATCTCACTCTCTTTTAGGTGTAAATGTCAAATTGTCTCGAAAAATTCAAAGTGTTGTAACTGTTATTGAAACTGCCGAATTTGCCCCCTCTGTCAGTAAATGAGCAAAGCGCAGTGACGTGATGTATGATAAGACTTAGTCACTGTACTGTTTGGATGGGTTTAGTCAGTGAAGTAAACTGGTGACTCCTGTGGTGATGATGTTTTCCTTCTCTTTTGTGGTTATGTCATTCAGTGGCAGCACTCATCCCACTGTAGGTAAGTGATGTTGCAACCCTGTTTCGGTATACATTTTGCGTGCACACACGTTTGCGCCTTGTGGTACTTTTGCATAGTGTAGTAGTTTTGGGTGGTCACTGTAACCGTTTTATGTGTCCCATGTGTGTATGGAAGTAATATATACTGGTATCCTCAAGTGGTCTTGCTTTGCCTTGTATCTTTCCATGTTCTCCTTGCAGGAGGGTAAATATTTAGAGCATTTTTGCAGGACCATTCATATAGCTGATCTCTTTCCCTTTGTACATAGAGACAGTAAATCAGAGTCTTAGCAAAGAATGTCAGCGTAAACAAATTGGGGATATTGATGTAAACTGGAGCATTCACTGTGTCTCCTTCTAAACTCACTAGTTATGCACTTAGCTTTTCACAAGGCTATGATTTATATCGCTGTCACTCATTGTCTCGTTTGAACCAAAATTATATAAGTCGCCCTGGGCTGACATACAGTATGTCTGCCCTGGTCCAAAGTGAAAAATGTTAACTACGACAGCAAACTTGTATAATAACATACCTGCACAGTAATATACTGCAAAGCCACCATCTGCAGGAAGAATGAAAATTGGCTATTTAGAGAAAACTTGCTATAATTCTGCTTGCTCGCAGCAATTTCACACCAGTCTTGTTAGGTTTACATGTGAGAAGCGGTGGTCTCAAGTTAGAGAAAATAACTCGGTATGAAGGGACCATTAAATTGGCCTATTGTCACCAAACATCAGATATGTGGTTCAAAATGAGTCAGTTGCTTAATTCTGCCTCTGATGTCGTCGTACGAGATGGATGCAGACAGGGCCGTAAGTATAAAGCAACAAGCCACAGCTAGAGGAGGTTTTACAGCCTGGTAAGTGATGATGAGTGTTTTGCCATTTTGTGTGGTGTGGGCTTTTTTTTTTTTTTTTTTTAAACCAGCTGCCTTTATGAAAAATGACATTTTGTGGTTGTTTTTGTGTGACTGTTTTCTGTCTTTTGTGTTTTTAGATGGAGATTTCTATTGTCCATTCAGTAGTATAAATATGCATACTGCAAATGTCTTGTGTAATAAATACAGACAGCAAAGAATTCTTATTGTTGCTTTTACAATGTCAGGGAAAAACAAGTGCAACAATAGGCAGCATAGTTATTTATATATATCTACAATAAAGTAAACAATGTGAATATTGGAGATAAAGAACAAATAGAACATCCAAATATAACTCGAAAAGGAAGATGTATAACTGAGGCTTTTAAGCCACCTAAAAGGGTCCTTTTGAATGTATACTGGCACACCACAGATGGCCATGTTTATCACTGTTAGATTTTTTTAAAAAGTGACATCATAGAGACAAATCTGTATTTTCCATTTTATTAGAACGCATTGTTGCGTTGTAACGTCGAAACATATTTAAAGAATTATTTGTGTTTATTTTATAGTATGTGTCACGTCTGCAATAATCTCGAGTAGTTGCTTTTATTAACTGTTGAAATGAAAACCACACTGCACCACAATATTACATGCATTTAAAAAGACGCTGCAGTCTTTGATAATAAGCCACGACTTCCCACATCAGTAAAAGAACCTCGGAACCTGGAACTTCATACAAATCAGTTGGCTGAATGCTTTTTTACTCAAGTGTGGTGGCGGCAGGCATTAGTGGAGAAGAGAGGAAATGTGCTTGGGCTTAGACCTGCACCTACATGTGGGATACATTTGACAGAGTAAACACACAAGTGCACGCACGCACACACGCATGCTTGGCAGCAGTACTGTCTATCAAATGGACAAATACGCGAGGAAAAAAGCTTGCCACGTTGCACGTGTAGCACTCGCGCACACACACGACCGAAACACACAGAGCACAATCACCTCCATACAAACAACCTGTTTAGACAAATGCATCAACCCCACAGTCCAACACACAGCCTTCATATATTATTGTATATGTATGCATTCACACTGATTCACGCTATCAACAACTTCCTGGCACATGCAGACACGCCAGACCCTTTTATCCTACAAATGTGGGGACCTTAGCCATAGGATGTGGATGTAAGCTGTGATAAATAACACAGGATCAGAATCTGAAATGTTTATGTGGTGAATTAGAAAAAGGAAACCAGAACAGGCCTGTTTTCTACCTCCCTCATTCAACAAAGCCCAAGTTAAATACACAAAAATAATCAGCAGCAACACATTCCACAGACGGCTGATTACTGTACATGCCATGACCGACACATAGAGGCACAAACCCAGACCTTCTCCTCTAAATTAAAAAAAAAAATTTCTATCAAAAAATAAGTACTTAAGAATGTGGAAGTTAAAAAGCGAAATCATTTTTGCAGTGTGAAATACATTTACTGCTGTCCTGCACTGATGAGTAACTACCTTCAGCCCCTGTAGCTCCAAACAAAGCCGTTTGTTGCCATTCTGTAGGTTTCTTTTTCTTCTTTTGCCTAAGTGACTAAGTGGGCACCGTGTGCTTCACATTAACATTCCCCTCACAATCAAATCCACTTGGCACATTACATGCATGTGTGTTTAATTCTCGAAACCATTTTCACTTTTTACATTTGCGCTGCTAAATTATTGACTTGACTTTGATGGTAAAAAAACAACTATTGTTTTTTATGATGTTCTAGCGTGTTATACTTTTGTATTCTTCTTACTAATGGAACCCCCCACAACTGTTCTCATATGCTGTAGTCATTGATGCAGTGACCAGTGATGCAGATGGTGCATAAATATTTTAGTGTAATGTATGCCTCCATGCAGCTGAAGTCGGTAAGCAAGGGCTTGCTCATTTTAGCAAAACAATGCCAACCATACTGTCTACATGTTTGCATATGATTGCTATCATGGTAAATTACTCTGTAGTGCAAACTGGTCATCCACTGTAAGAGATGAAGAGAATGACATTGAAGAGAATGTCGTTTAGCAGCTGAAATTCTATAAACATCAATAAATAACTAATTATGTAAAATATTCTGATTTCAATATTTCACTTTGAAAGTAGAAGGTTAGAGTGTTTTTAAAAGAAGAAAATTCATGCACATAAGGCTCCATAGGGCACAAGTTAAAGATCCCCGATTTGCCTATATAGACGGAAATTGCTCATGGCAATATGAGCAAAGAAAAAATCTTCTCTTCTCACTCTCAACGTGTATTATTTGGCTTTTGCATCTTGTAATAAATACATGAAAATAAAGAATATGAAGATTTTTGTATTTTGTTTTTATTTACAGTTTCCACCAAATCCCAAACTGCTGTGGATCTGAGGCTATACCACCTGTCCACCTGTCGCTGACTCACTGCGGCTCTAACTAACCTCTCCCACAGAGCGGGCGTGCCAGTGGGTGAGAAAATAAAAGAGGAGGCATACTGCGGTCAACAGAGCGTCCTTCTGTACCTCCTCCCGTGGGCTGATTAAAGAGACGGCTTGTGCTAATGGCTGCCTCACTCTCAGACCACAGGGGAGGACACAGATAACTCAAAGAGGAGCAGAGAAGAACAAGTCCTCCCTCATAAACATATCTATAGGGCTTAATTTGGGCTTAGGGTTCCTGTCATATGTAGTTTTACTGGATTTGAATCATATGGAGCTGCTAATCCTTTTTAGTCCACTCCACAGTTCCTCTTATGATTTTGAACTCACGCTGCAGCTCTATGACAAAAATAAAACTGACAAGACTCAAAATATAAGTTTGTATAATTTAATCATGTAATTCAATAGATTACATTACCATTACTTATGAGTATTCGAGTAATTGCAGTAGTGGAGTAATATTTCCAAGCTCACAAAAACATCAAATAATAGCAAATATAACTACTGTGTTTAATAAAGACAAAATATGACTTTTTAACAATTAATCACATTTTGATGAAGGACACTTCTTCCAGAAAGCATAATAAAAATTTATTGTCAGCTGCATTACAGCACAACATTAGAGGCACCACGTTTTATCTGACTGATTTTTCAAATTCTTTGGCCTGTCATAAAATAAATCACAATTTAATGACTGATTTATAAATACATTGATGATTAAGAATGGCTACAAGCTAAACCAGAGCAGACCTTAAAACCTTTTTTTTTTTACACCTATGTTATTATTTCCCTGTTGTTGCCTGTAACAAAGCTTGTTATCCAAAAAAAAGACATTTTAGAAACTCTACTACTATTCCTTCAATTCAATTCAATTTTATTTATACAGCGCCAAATCACAACAGCCGTCACCTCAAGGCGCTTTATATCGTAAGGTAGACCCTACAATAATACATACAGAGGAAGACCCAACAATCATATGGCCCCCTATGACATCCTGATAATAATGAATTACAGTAGTCCAGCCTAGAAGTAATAAATGCATGAACTAGTTTTTCAGCATCACTCTGAGACAGGATATTTCTAATTTTAGAGATGTTGCGCAAATGGAAGAAAGCAGTCCTACATATTTGTTTAATATGTGCATTGAAGGACATATCCTGGTCAAAAATGACTCCAAGGTTCCTCACAGTGTTACTGGAGGCCAAGGTAATGCCATCCAGAGTAAGAATCTGGTTAGATACCATATTTCTAAGATTTTCAGGGCCGAGTACAATAACCTCAGTTTTATCTGAATTTAGAAGCAGAAAATTGGAGGCCATCCAGGTCTTTATGTCTTCCTTCAGTGTAGATAAACTGTAATCTTTTCTAGTGATTTCCAAAAGCACTGAAATTAAAGTGGGATTGATGATTGTCATCTGATTTATCTATTACTATTGGCTTAGCATAGGATGGGTGTGCCTACTATTCTAACATATAACATCCAAATATTAGTAAAGGCAGACTTGTGCATGATAGCAGCAAAGGTTTCGCCATCAGTTCATTACTGCCTTCTAAACACTGCTATGTCCTCTCACTTTAGTCTCTGTGGAATGTCACAGTGCAAAAGATGACTTCTAGAAACATAAATCACACA
>VUQG01021558.1:0-47933 GCA_015106755.1 Etia nguti | reverse complement strand
AGGAAAAACTCCCTTTTGACAGGAAGAAACCTCCAGCAGAACCAGGCTCAGGGAGGGGCGGGACTATCTGCTGCGACCGGTAGGGCCATCTTCGTTTTCGATTTCCTTCTCAGCTAAAATCTTCAAACTCTGGTGGTCAGTTATGTGGATCGTGCTGGAATGCCTTTTTTTAGCCAGAATGAAGTGCCACACAGAAGTCTTTGCATGTAATAGCCAGCTAAACTTGATTGTTTTAAATGATTGATGAATCTGTTGTTTTACCTCCATTTGTTTCCATTCGTGCTGGGAAATGTACTTGCAGTGCTCATGACCTTTTTTAACTGTCAGAATTAGAGGAGGAGAGCCACCTTTGTCCCCAAAGCCACTCTGCTTTTTAACTCCAGCCGATAAGACCATTTCCCACACCCATAAACCCTCTACCTAGACTACTTTATACTCTCTTTTATACTGCCGACACTTTATTCACTTACAGTTACTTTATTCACTTATTCAGTCACTTTAATTTTAAAACTGTGTATATACTAGGTATTTTTTTTTATCTCATTCTTATTGCCTGTTTACGCCCTGTCCTTATCTTTAACGTCAAGCTGCTCTGTTGTATCTTAATTGCCCCTTGGGGATAAATAAAGTATCTCTGATTCTGATTAATTAACTGGTCAGTGCTTTCTTTAAATCAGATGTGTAACACTCATGGTACTCTGACAAGTGACCTAATAGTAACTTATTATATGGCTGCGTGAACCTCTGTAGCCTGTAGTTAGCTTCAACAGATCACTTATACCTGCCACATCACGCTGTAAAATCACCAGGAGTCATCATATGAAATTAAATCTGCATTAAAAAGACTCTTGGGTAGTTTCAAACAATAAATTCTAAGGTATATTTTAGGGCACTTGGGGATGTTGATAATGTAATAGTCTGTTGGCCAAAGTTAGCTGCGTTTAGTAGATCATGAAGAATAAAAGGCGTCTGTTTTAAATGTCAGCTTTGATTTCGACTGTAATCTGACAAACTACTTTAAGGCAGGGCTCACATGAAAGGAGCAATCCTTATTTGTCCCATCTCCTGGGAGACACGTCTTACTCTTCATCTGGGTTAGTATTACACACACACGAGTTTGGGGTTTTTTACACACTTTTAGAAGTACCATTTTTGTCACTAGGGTCTAGACCTAGGAAAGGTACTCCCCTGTACTGTGATTGGTCAAAATACATAAATACTACATAGAAAGGCCGATTCAAAAACCTTTCATTAACATTTAAAATGTGAGTGCAAATATTTCTTAATTGTACCCTCCAAATGGAACAAATCATGGAGTCGTGGACAAAGACTTTACTGTGAAAGTTTGGCCTTACACCAACCACTAGGTGGTGCTTGTGTCACTTGAATGTTCACAATCATTGGGCCTTTTAAGGTCTAAAAAACAAAGCAGCCAGGAAACAGCTGCTTGCTTTTACCGGAAAGAAATAATGATGGCAGTGTAGCTTAGGAAGTCACAGTACTGAAGGTGCAAAGTTGCAAATAACTTGAAGATTAAGCTGTAATGTTTTTGTCAGTTGATGTTGGACATATCCCTACTATTCACCAACAAGAAACTCCAGTCGGTCAGCTGTCAGCACAAACTACTGGCCAACCTTTAAACCTTAAGTCATTTCAAGGTGAGGCTGAGGAAGTGACTGAAAAGCATGACAACCATTCATTTGTTTTTACAGTGGAAGCTACACTTTGGGTGTTTTTTATCTTTTTCAAGCCTGTCGCCACTGTTATTGTGGGGTCTTTACCTGTGGTTGTGATTTGGTGCAATATAAATGAAAGTGAATTGAATTTTACTTTGTCTGAGATATTATACACATAGATTTGTCCTTTAGCCCACTGGGAAGATCTGATGGGGCATGACTAAAGATCATTTATCCCTGTGTCACACAGAGCACACATTAGTAAGCCATTTTTAATCACAGTTCAAAACTTTAATTCACATTAAATCTGATCTCAGTGTATTAATTGTATATGTACAGAAAGCTGCAATACTGGTACAAGAACAATGTACAAATGTAACAATGTGTGTGGAGAGTACAGGAAATGTTGGTGGAGATGATGTGAATATAACCCACGGTACTATCAGATATCACACTCGATCTGAACCCGTCCTGGATGATGATGATGATGATGATGATGATGATGGAGTGTGTATTCGCCACATCTGGTCACAGCAGAGACGTCAAAAAAATAAGCCTGGGCCAGTACTCACACAGCTTCACCTCCCTGTTCTCTGTGCCACGTTAGGCAGTTACATATGTACACTCTGGTCAGCAATGAACCTCAAATCATATAAAGCTCTGTCTCTTTATTGATTTACCTCACAGCGAGGAAACTGTAGCGAGCACAGCAGGAAAAGCACAAAAACCCCTCACCCCAGTGAGGCTTCACATGGTGGGCTTGTTTTTCTGGCTGACATGCAGCTCAGGAACGTGAATACTGTAGTGAATGAGTGCAGACACAGAACCTCTTACTTTTCCATGCTGCTGCTGACCACTGCTGAGCTCATGAACACCACGCCTACCGCAGAAAAATAAAAATGAAAAAGAAGTCACACTCAAATCTCAAGTTGGCGGGCTGGTTTTTATCCAGTGGACACGAAGAATTTAAACAATGAAGAAAAACTAAACCTATGAAAGTGTTTAAAGGTAAAAAAGCCCCCACCTCCTCCTCCTGTGTTAGTGAGCTTCGGTCAGAATACAGAGTGATTGTAAATAAGAGTTGGAGAGGAAGGGCGGAGAGCGTTTGAAGTAAGGCGACCATCTATCTGCTTTCATGGAACCACACAAACAGCTAAACTACCCAGGCCTCCATTCTTCAGATCTAGTCTGACTAATCCAGGCTTACATGATCCTAACCAAATCATCTTTTTAATTCAGTTCATCCAACATAAACACCTTCGTCACACATGAAACTGTCTTCAAGAATCCAACTAGTTAAAACAATACCAATTTTGAACATGACTCCCAATGACATAACCAGCCAATTCTGTTAGAAATATATAAGCTTATATGTCAGCTTAGTTAATATTTTTATTTATAATCAGCTCACTGCCGAAGTCTCTGATAGAAATCAGATGATGGAACACAAAACAAGAGGAATTTGTGTGACTAATCTGCAAACTCTAGTTGCACGACAGTAGTTAGAAACTCATTTAAAGCAGTCAGTTTTGTATGTAAATTGAAATATTTTTAGCATGCGTATGTACTCGTGATTAAACTGTGTTTATTTACTATATTTCAGTAATCTAAATGTTTGACTTTATTCTATTTTTCCCCTCACTTTGTTTTTGTAGAGTTACTTTGTAATACAGTAAAAGGTGGTACTGATTATGGGGAACACTTTACAGAAAGGCACTAATCCTGCAAAATATTTATCTTTTGAATATGGGTCCATTTAAACGGGATACACTAATTTGTATCTGCTGCCTCCATTGGTTAGTTTGTGTTATTGTGAGCATGCCCTCCACAGCCTAATGATATGGAGAGAAATTTGCCTGACAAGGGTTGCCAATGTGATGTAAAACTATTTTAAAAATTCATACATCAAAACCTGAATAAATTCTGATCATTTATACACAATTCATTAAGTTCAGCTTCACAAATATGATAATTCTACCTTTCAGAAAACCTTTCTGTGTGTAAAAATGTCGAAAACTACACGTAACATTTCTCTCACTCACTCACTCAAAAAACCTTAAATACGTTTGGATGAATCGCCTGATACACACAGATCACATCCCACGTGGGGTTTTGGGATAAAGTGCATACCTGTGTTTCTTTTTCTAAATAAACAGAACAGCTCATAACCCCTTTACTAAAAAACATAGATTTACCAATTACAGTCACTACACAGTAGCCTATAAAGGTTAATATATGGTTTAAATAATCTGCTGGAAGTTCTTCTGCTGGGAAAAGTCAGGCTGTGCTCATCTGAAGATGTAGTAACACCACAGCTGAATATCACTGTGGATCATTCTCTGCAGTAGGGGTGTCCAACTCCAGGCCTCGAGGGCCGGTGTCCTGCAGGTTTTAGATCTCAGCCTGGGTCAACACACCTGAATCAAATGATTAGTTCATTACCAGGTTTCTGGAGAACTTCAAGACATGTTGAGGAGGTAATTTAGCCATTTAAATCAGCTGTGATGGATCAAGGACACATGTAAAACCTGCAGGACACCGGCCCTCGAGGCCTGGATTTGAACACGACTGACTTAGAGTAATATGCATGTTCAATACATAACCAATAGTGACAGGCATGCATTAGCACAAAACGAATTCTGTTGCGTTGTATTGTATTGTGTGTGTTTCAGAGTACTCCACACTCTTGACTTCATCACTGGATTGCTCGCTGTAAATCTAAACTGCCAATATTTGCAAAGAAAATCCACACAACCACACTTGAGCATATTGCACTAGTTGATGTTTTCTCTTCTCTATTTTTTCTGGCTCCGGGCCCACATCTCTGGGCCCTGGGCTTGCCCCCTCACACAGTAAGCATCCTTGTTTCTCTCCTCTGGAGGTCCTGGAATTGAGGCTCCTTGTGGCTGAACAATCTGACCTTTATTTTCTTTAGAGAACTTACTGTAAAAACTGCCCTCATTTCAAAAACCTTCAAACAGGATCAGCCGCAAAATCTGAGCTGATTTGCTCTTTAGGGCAAAATCCTTTGCAGAGAATTTCTGTGCAATGTACTTTAAGTATTAAGTGAGGGTTTTTTGGGTTTTTTTTAAAAGACGATTCTCACTTTTCAAAGTTTTGCTCAAACTTTCAAGGCCCCTGATTGTCCGTTATAGTGCGTCAGTTTGTTTTTCCATTTTCTCTGTATTCTAACACTTCAAAGTTTTTGCTCTTTCCAAAGTTGGCAAAGACTGGTGGAAGGGCGGGAAAAGGTTAGCCCTCCTCCGGAAAATCCTACTGATAGGCTGGCCTGTGCCCAGAATAAAGCAGAAACCTGCCTGATTCCAACGTCAGAGCTTTGTGATAAATCATTGCACATGTTCAAAGAGAGCTATGTTTAGTATTTAACGTTGAATGAAGGCCAGAGAGTGTAAGCCTGTCACCTGGGAGACAGGACTGCAGAGGTAGGACTCTGTGTGTGTGTGTGCGGGGGGAGTGATTAACAGATAGAGGATACTCCTTGTGGTATGCACAGCAGGCTTTGTGTGTGACTGGGTGTGTCCCTCCCCTTCCTCCAGAAATCAAAGGGCCCTCACAACAAAGTCACTGAAGTTGCCCGTGGCCAAGGTTGCCATGAAATAAGAAGCCGATACCTTTGCCAGATGCCACACAAAAGACTCCTACAGATCATGCTCAACTCTCCACACCAAATGTGTGTAACCCAAACCCTCAGGAATGCCAGGAGACAGGATGCAACAGCTAGAGAAACAATGTTTCTGCTGAGGATATGTGCAAGACAACAAATGGTCTTAAAGCACATTAGCAGAAGTGACACAGTCTTCACGGAGCAAAGCTGAAACACCAGTTACATAAACTTAGACTTTAGTCACTGCAAAGGGTGGTGATTAAAGAGAAAACACTGCTAGTCTGAACAGAAAATTGAGAAGAGTCAAATTTAAGATTAGATTTCTCTAAATCTGAGCAGATATTAAGCCTATTTTTTCACTATAAAAGAAGACCGATTTCTGTATTTTATGTGTGGAAGAAAATTTTAAACTCCAGGGTGTAAATCTCTAATTATACCAGTTCATTGTCGTTTGAGAGTTACTGTTGCTAAGAGATGGACTACTGACTTCTGTTGTGTAATACTGACAGGAGCACATAATAGCCCTGTACAGTCTATAAACCTTTATACAAGAGCACAGCTTATAGGTGCTTCTACATATACAGCTAGACCTGATAGCTTGTGTTAGCTTTTTCCTAATTTGTTGATGCTAGCAAATGACCAGATAGTCATATCACAATAACAGGTCCTTGAACTCAGCCCAAATGTTACCCAGTGATCTGAATCATGACTTGAATTTACACAATGAGGGGACAGGAAATTTTCCGGAGAGCTGAGAAAATCAGAGTTCAGGTATTCTATTAATCTATTTGATGAAAGAAAATAATAAAATCAAATTTTAAAAAACCGAGGAGATTATACACTGAATTAATACTGGATATTTTGAGTCAATCTTGATATTGACTTTTGAAAGTTCAAAAACCCTGATAATATGTTTGCATATGGTATTTTAAACATACCTGCAAATGCCGATAATAATGTTCCAAAACTGATAAAGGCGTTTCTTACATAAGGATAAATTAACTTAGTTTGGATTCGGATTACATGCCTCATTTCAACCACTCATCAGCCATCCAGGTGTTAGTCAGAACATCACCCACTGATTGGATGGAAAAGTGGTCACGCAATGACAGTCAATCCCAAGACCAAATACACCCCATAGCCACCAAAACTTACATGCAATTGCATGAGTGAGTGCAAATGAAGAAAAAAAACCTAAACTGGCTTGGCTTATCAGAAGATCAACAAGAAACCCACAAATTGCAAAAGTAATGAGCTGAAAAATGTTGATTATCCTAAAAAAGAAACCTGCCTTTCAGCTTAGCGTGCAGAATTGGCTGTTGGCTCCACTGATCGGCTCAGAGCCACGGATTTTCTGATAAATACCGTTCCAAGTTTACTGTGTGTTGATGGCTATTTCACATCCTTCCATTTCTATTGCATTTTCGCTTCTTTAGCAAAGCCCAGTGGAAATCTTTTAGCTGCCAGGGAGAATGGAGTTTTTGGATTTCTACTTGTTATTAAGTACTTTCTGTTTGGTGTCACTGCTGCAGGCTTTCGATTATTGTTAGGGTGAGTCTGAGCTGATTTCCTGTAAAGTAAACTGTGAATCTTAGCTCTGGTGATATTGAGTGTTTAATCCCTATTTAGCTTCATTGTTGTTCTATTATGTTGCTGTTCTATTATAGACACCTTATTATAGTGATAAGCTCCGTTTTGTATAGCTTGCATTCTGGTTCATGCCTTGCGTATTTGTAGTTGTAATAATGTTCTTCTCTGTGTTTTTCTTTGTCTCATTTCTGTATTTGTGGTTTGTGTTTTCTTGTCCCGTAGAACTTTAAGTCTGCTTTGGTTATTTCCTGTTTAGCTTTGACAGTTTATTTTCTTCCTGTGTGTCACTTCCTGACGGTTTCCTCCAGGTTGTCCTCAGCTGTGTGTAATTACTTACACCTGTGTCTCGTCTCCCTCCTGTCTGATATTCCCTAATCAGCCTCCAGAATAAATATCGTCCTGCCCTTCTCTTTGTTGTTTTATCTGCTGAGTTCTGTGCACATTTCTGTGAAATGACTGTGGATGCACCTGTTTTGCTCCCCATGTGGCCTCCTGTTGTTTTGATTTTTGGACTTTGGTTTTAGACTTAGTCAGTGATTAAAGCTTGTGACACATTTTTGTTATAACTAAGAATGTTCTTCTTTCCTAACTTCTTTTTCTTGTAATAGGAACCCTAAGCAGAGCCTTCTTCTACCGCAAACGTTTTTCAAAAGCTTCCCTTTAAAATTTAGTGGACAGATTCACAGTTTAATCACTAGCTAGTTCTCTTTAACAATCCGATGTGATTTGTGGACAAATTGTGGCTGGTAAATACTGTGTGTCAGTTGAAGTCCATTACAAAATGGTAATTATAGCTCAATCAATATGTGCTTCAGTATGGGCTGAGAGACACCGTCAATTAGTAACCTGAGCCACAAACAGCACTGATGGCACTAATAATGGCAATTATATGGACATGATATTCATCATCGCTAAATGTGGCCTGAAGCATAATTTCCAATTATAAGCAGAGGAAGCGTTTTTTCAACGTTCCATGGAAACCAAGACTGATGAGAACCTTTGAGTGGGTCAGCAGCTGCCTGCATAAGTCAATAAATTCTGCATTAGCCTAATATACACTTTGATCAAATTCAACCTAATTTTATGTTAATTCTACTAGAATTTAAGATATGTTCTGTGAGGTTGAATCATTTTTGACATTTGTTCATATACTTAGCTTGCTTGGCCCGCCCAATCTATAAAACACTGGACCTAAATAAAAATTAATGTCACTGCATGCTTCACAGTTGCACACTGCATGGGCATACAGTTTTTTTTTACAGATAAACGTTGTGTAATATTACGAGGACTCACCTGCATGCGGTTGTATGCAATATCCTGATCATAGTGGCCCATCATGTTGGGGAAGAAGGTCATGTTGTAGGACGTCTCCAAGCACCGATGCACTCTGATAGGCTCACAAGTAAACAGGCTGTGAGCATAACAGCTTCCCACCCACATCAGTGCCACGCACACCCACAGTGGTCCTGGCATCAGCATTGTGATGAGTGAGTAGGAGTGGGTGTGTGCGTGGTTCTTTTTTGTGTGTGTGTATAAACTAATTCGAGTTTCTTTTTGACTGGGTGCGAGGACGTCTTGGCCTGGTTCAGACTGTCATCCGTGTATCATTCCTCCCAGGGACATCTCAGTGGAGCTGGTGGGCGCTGCAGCAGGTAGAATTTTCTCATGGTGATTCAGCAAGTGCCTATAGGCCACAGATAGGAATTCCACATCCCTGAAAAGAAGATACTTATTGTGACACAGGTTTATATTTTCAGATACACAGAGAAGTGGACACACAAACCAAATTTTCAGCAAGACATTCCTTCAGAAATCCCAGCTTAGGAGGTTTTTCTCTTTCATTAGTACCATATTTGCTGCACAATTTCAGTTTTAGGAAAATAATCTGGCATGCATTGTTCCGTCACTTAAAAAATTAAACACATTTTCATGATTTCAGTGCATCCTTACAAGTCCCTTGAGGTTTTAAGAGCTTAAGTTTGGGAAGCACTGCTTAGAGACTCCTCAGTCAGATGGAATCAAGCTACCAAAATCCAGTCAATCCCCACGCAGGCTTCGAGTGCATGCTTTTTACACAGGGTGGGGAATGCTCAAGATCCAAGCTGATTCAGAAGAATGAGTCTCGGCTTGTTGATGCACATTAAACTTCACATTAAAGTGTCAGAGTTCCACATACACACTTGGTTTACGAGCCACTGAGAACCCTGAACGGCAGACAGCCTGCTGTACTTTCCCACTGAAGTTTTGCCTTTCATAAAAACAGAGTATGCGTAGGTTTAGACTTGTTCCTGGTGACCTAACAAGGGGCCCACAGATTATGCATTTATTTGATATAACTTCTGGTTATATTCTGAATATTAACAATTTGTGCAAGGATAACTTTGGAGTGGCTTACATAGAATTCTTGTCCCTTGAGACTAAATAGACACATTGTTTATATAGGTACTTGTCTCTCTGATGATAAGCGCTTAATATTACCGCATCCCATTTTCTGTGTACAACAAAATTCGGCAGTCCTCAAAGTACAGCATGTAGTCAAGGAAGTTCATAGTGCTAAAGTAGCTAAAAAGTAATTTACGCTTAATAAGCCCTTTGGTTAGCATATTAGCGATATAACAGGAATAGTTAGCAAAGTAAATATTTGACACGTTCCACCAACACTTCGACATACCATGGAAATATGGCTACAAACAGACATAATAAGTTGCTATTACGGTTCAATTACTTCGCGTATGTCAAAGCTAATTACGTTTTAAATCAATACCCGAGTCCACGGCGGCCAGGAAAGCCGTTTGTTTCCCCGTAAATGACACACCAGCTGTGGGGAGACAGTACAGTCAACATCCCTGCCTCGGTCGCTGCCATGGGACAGGGGGCCGAAACAACTTCGCCACAACAAAGCAGAAAGAACCTACGAGAGGGTAAAAATGCGAACACAAAAACTTACCCCCAAATACCCAAGAGTTAGTGACACTGCTGAATTTATGAATAGTTGCTGAATCTGCCCGGTGAGGAATTTGGTAGCGTGTTTCCTGAGATAAGCTCCCGCACCTTCCCACCAGCTATTCTCGTCCGGCTGCTCTGAACTAAAGATGCTTTCAGGTGCAATTGGAAATATGAAGAGTATGTTTTGTTTTTTTAAGTTAAAATCTAAGTTTCACGGTAGTTTGAGGGGGTCGGGGGATACATATTTTTAATAGCTTTTTGTATTTAAAAAAAAATTAAAGGGCAAGTTCATCTTTAAAAGAGTGGGGTACTGTACATAATAACTTTACAGCTCACTAAACTAGCAGTTGAATGCCCCAACGAGAGTAACAATGTAGACAGGAAGCACTTAAACGCGGCGTACCTGCAGATGGGAGATAAAGGATGAAACGATGCAAAATACAGCTGACAGGGTTTATTAACAAACACCAACTTGTCTATTTTTTTTTTTACAACAATCATAACTTATAAAATATAACTCTATAATCTCTGTATTTTCCCCAAATACCACTAGATGGAAGTGGGTGATTTATCCATTTAAAAATGTGCCATGATGTTTTGCAAGTGACAAAATGCAGTCGTATAACAGATAAAACAGCACTGACGTTTCGTGTAATACTGATATCAATCAAATAAAGGTAACAATGATCTCACAGATGCGTGCAACTTCAGAGTGTTGTATTTCTTTTTTTTCTACTTCTCAGTGGAGCAGCGTAGAATCGCCAAATTTGCCGGACACCCCGTGGAAATCATATGAGGACCCCTGGTGTCCCAGTAGTGCCTACAATACTGCATGTAGCACACACAGAGGCATCCCCAACAATTTGCCATGCCTCAATTATCCACCTGGAGGCGCTCTCTCCCGACTGTGTCCATATTCATGTGACCTGCCGTGGAGAGGCGGGGTTATAATGTAACAATTTAGGTCCTACAGTGTAACCAATAAAGTGTTGGTGATAACCCAGCGCATCTGGTCGCCGCTGCATCCTCTCTTCGTGTCGCAGCTGATGTTAAAAAAAAAGGAGCCCAACCTCGGACATCAAATGATCAAATCATCTCTAACGGAGGCGCCGCCAGAGGGGGACGGGACTGACTCATAACACATTCATATGAGGTGCGTAAGCTTGTGGCACATTAAGAGAGGAGGAGGAGGAGAAGGAGGGGGTGAATACTGTAAATTCCTCCAAAGCCGTGAGGTGCTCTGGGTAGGATTTGGTACAGATCGTGTGCTTGTGCTTTGCGAAGGATGCAACAGGATATTCTGCTCGCACAGGAGAGGTTGCTCTCTTCTCCGTCCCCATAGTTTGTGGACCGAGGCGCTGGCCTGTTGCTAGGAGACCTTTTGACAGCTGGGAGCTTTTTTTTTCTCCTCTTCTTTTCTTCAAAGTGACACTTAAATGCACTAAGGGTGTCTGCTTATCTGGCAACCCAAACCTTCCCCCCTCCTCTCCAATTCAGCTCCCTCGCGCGCTTTTCGTGCGTAAATCCTAATTGTCTTCTGTGCGTAAAAGACAACATTTGCACTGTGGTCGTTTTCGGTCAGGAGATTACAGTGTTTTGCAGGGAACAATGGCCTAGTTGTTGTGATTATCAGATCCTAAATTTATCCGCCTCCCGGACGTATTTAACCTTTCCCACTGCTCATTTTTTCAGTTGGTAAGATAATTTTTAGATATATGTTATGAATACCTCGTAATCTAACAGCACTGAAGACATTTATAGAGAAAAGGGAATTATGATTTCCAATTTTATTTGCTTTTTTAGATATTATTATTCTTGAAACCACCATGTCAGGATCACACGTTTTCAGCATGTGTTCAGCTGGACTCAAGGGTAAAGTTAAGTTTTTCCTTCATCACTAAGTAACAGTTACCTGTGGCTATACATCTGAAGGTCAGTCATGAATGGATCGATAAGTAAACCTCATTGAGGATGACACCTAAACCAGCAGTACACTCGGCTCTATCGAGTGAACTGCAAACATACACAGGCTTGCTTCTATAAAACAGGTGTGTGAGAAGACCCAGGTCAGCTTATTATTTGTACACTAAGCGAGTGGGGTTTCAATCAGAGTATCCAGAGCAGCTTGGATTTCTGAGTGACCTCTCTGTGCTGCTGGACATTATCTGTGGGATATCAAGATTCAGGTGTGTAGCACATTATGTCAAGGTTGTAGCTACACAAGAAGGACTCGGTGTAATTTGGACTCCCAGCTTGTTCAGAGAAGTGCTGACCTTGTTGATTCACTTCAGTGAAGCCTAGCTGCCTGTGGCTGTCGCAGTCCCCGGGCTTTACAAGAAAAGGCCTTCAAAGAACAGCTCTAACAATCGTCAAAGTCAACAGCGGGCCTGGCTGAGAGAAGGGAGAAGTCAGCATTAGGCGTAACGTGTGGTAGCATCCCTTCACACGTCGCACAGGAGGCTGTCACATTGTGGCTTTGTTGAGTAGATGGACTGAGTGAAGCTGACATGCTGTTCTGTCCTATCAGGCTGATGTATGTGCCCAGTGAGGAGACTACAGTCCTCAGGAGCCACATAGCACCTCCCCTCCACCTCCATCTTAACTTCCTTTGTAAGAGGGTATGCCTTCTGAACCGAGCCTCAGGTAGGTCCGCACATCTAAAGCTCATGGCAAAAATAGACATTAACCCTTAAGGAACAATTACTGTGTATGCACCTCCTGTGGCTTATCAGGAGGTAGAGCGGGCTGTTCATTGATTGGAAGGATGGTGGTTTGGTGTACGCATGTATGGGTGAATGTAGCTATTGGTGTAACAGTGCTTTGAGTGGTCAGGCTAGACTAGAAAAATGTAATATTAATGAGAATCCAAATACAGAATCAACTGACAGTTTCAAACAATACTGAGATAACTCACTTCTTTATTTTAAGCTGAGAAAGATCTATTTAGGATCGATTTGTTGTTCAATAACGGTGTTTTGAGAGCGCAGGCTCTACTAGCTTTCTCTGTCTTTCTCTCTCTCTTGGACGGTTCATTCAGTGTTCTTTTTTTTATCTAACTTAATATTTGGATGTAGACAAGGTTACATGAGAGAAAATCCACCTATCTACCTAAGAGCCCAATCTGTTTGTTCCAAACCTACTTACTAAACCTTCAAAAACAGGTCACAGATGTACTTTCTTTTAGTTTAATCAAATAGAAGGAAACTGCTCTTTATTGTGTTGTCGGGGACTCTTTTTTAGCAGCAGGACAGTGCACATGGGATTTACTTGGAAAAAGAACTCCAGCATCTTCACTGATTGCTTCATGATCTAGCCTTCCGACTGTGTGGTTTATTTATATGTTTAATAGTTTTTGGACACTAATGAAGCTCGGAGGCAGTGAGAAATAATCAAGTGTTGATTTTGGCCTTTTCAAAAAATAAGAATATGTTGCAACAAACTATTTTCAAACTGGAATCTACTTCCAGCCTTTTAAAGCCAGCATATATGGCATTTGACTGTGGCAGTCCTTACAGTGGTACTTTAAGAGTAAACATTGTTGTACTTTAAATGTTAAAGCTGTTTTACACATCATACTTGGTTAATTAGAGAAAAAATAACCTCTGATAACATTATTTCTTTATTTTTTGTGAGCCGGTAAATTGCAACTTTTGTAACACAAACAAAATATGACACACTTTAAAAAATGTAGGACACAGATTCTTTTTCAAAATGACCCATTCTGAGGGCAATTTAGCCAGGTTATTCTTCTTGTGTTGCTTTAGTTTTGACCGTTCGGATAACAGTATATGACGTTTTTATCCTAATATTTTTATCCTTATACTCTCTTCTTGGAATGTAAAAACCCTTTACTTTAAATTATGGCAATTTTATTCTTTTTTCCCCCCCAAACTACCAAACAAACAACCTGAGTCATCATTCATCCTACCTCAATCCCAGAGCGCATTAACGCAGCCGCCCACACACGCGCCCATTATTTCCTCTGTCTTACACCCCATCACCATGAAGGTGACAGAGTAAGCCTCCTGGCAGGCAGCATCATTTAAAGTGATGGCTGGGACTGGAAGTGGACACAGATGGATTTGGGTGGACAGACTGGCTTGCTGCTTATGAATGGGTATAAGCGGAGAGGGACTGAGGATGAGTTGGAAAATGGGGTATATTTGCTGCTACATGGATCCGCAGCTTTCTGTCAGTCGGGAAAACTCATTTTGACATGTTCTGTGGTCAGCACGTTTATCCTATCAGCTAAACTGTGAGATAGACGCTGATGGCTAGGAAGTGCTGTTTTTGTAAGGGTGGGGGAATGGCAAAAATATAATTCATGGCAAGGCATTGAGTGAGTCACTTGTCTAAATTTCTGATGCAATTTTAACAATGGAAAATAAAGATAATTAAATAATGGGGTGTATGCACTTATGAATGTGTTTGTATCTTGTGGGTGGGACTGATTGGAGGGTTTTAGGCTATTTAATTATATTATTCAATTATTGCTAGTCTTGTGGATATTTATATTTAATATTTTGCAGCCTGGTTAATCTTGTGGGTGTACCTGCTCAGGGATTGTAGATGGAAATGAACTAGTAGCGCGATCTGATAAACAGCACCCTTTCTCTTATGAGATCAGTGTTTTTGTGCATAGTCTTTGATAAATCATCTAAATAACTCATATTTTATTCACAATAGAACAAAGAAAACACATCAAATGTTTAAATTTGGACATTTTACTATTTCATGAAAATGTTAGCTCGTTTTGAATTTAGCAACACGTCTCCAAAAAGTTGGGACAGGCACCACGAAAGGCCGGAAAACTGGAGGAGCATTTAGCAGCTTATCGGTTCATTTGGCAACAGGTCAGTAACATGAGGTTCACCATTCTGCAAAAACCTGTGTCTACAAATTGTGGAACAATGTAAGAATGATGTGCCTCGTTGTAAAACTGCAAAGACTTTTCAAATATCTCATCATCATCAAAAGATTCAGGGAATATGACGAAATCTCTGTGTTCAAGGGACAAGGTTGAAAATTAATACGAGGGGCGCCAATGCATTAAACATTTTTCTTAAAAGTTTAACCATTTTATATGTTTTGTATGTTCTATTTTGAATGAAACATGAGTATGAGATTTGCACATTTTTGTTCACATTTTACACAGTATCCCAACTGTTTTGGAAATTGACTTATATTTGTGCATAGCCTATCCACAGAAAGGGATGCTTTACCACTGCTTTATCATAAATGAAAACATGGGACAGGCTTTTGTGCAAATAATGATACTAACCAAAAAAGTTAAAGCGTGACCAAAGTCTTTACATTTAATTCAGAGACGGCTAATGAATGTTGTGGATAACAAGTACTTAATTATAAAGCAGAAATAATAACCTCATGGAGGCAACAAATGCCTCACTAGAGAAAAAACCAAGGATGAATAATTACAATTTATCGCCTGGGAATCATTAATGTTCAAAAAGCCACGCTAAATTGTAGGTACAGGGACATTAAATCCATATTAATATGGACTGGACTGACTGCTCAAACCATTCTATTCTATAAGCCACATTTAGCTTTTTCACACACTGATTCATGCAGCACTTAAAGACACACCTACAGCCATTTTTAGAATCACTAATTAACCTAGCATGTATGTCTTTGGAGTGTGTAAGTAAGCTGGAGTACCCAAGGAAACACGAGCAGGCAAACAAGCTAAACAGGCCCCAGATAATCAGGTGATTCAAACCCACTCCAGCACCATGCTGCCAAATTATTCAAAAATGTCTTCATCCTCTGGGCACTGTGGTCACTTCTAGAGAGTTTTATGGCAGAAAACCAACAGTTCCATGTAGTTCAGTGAAAAACTAGAAAAATCTCAGCCTAACGGTGGTGGAAGAGAAAAAATAGGGCATCGTCGATAAGAGTAATCCTGTGTGGACTAATAATAGTTTTAGCACGTCTGACATTTATAGTAGTTGTCGATACATGTCCGAACCACAATAGTAAAGTAATCAATGGATACTGATATAGTTGCAGTGGCGTGGTAAAAGGTAGGGGAAACTGGGTTAAGAGATACTTTATGTATGGATAATATTGATACAGCAAGCAACGTTAGCTTGCTGTAGTTAGCCTGAATTTTTGGAGTGTGTGTGAGAGCATTTTATTTTAAATGTTTGGTGTGATTTTCATCACTGGACATGGGGTAAAAAGCCATGATTTTTAATGTATTTGCTGTGCACATTACATATATTTAAAAAAAATAGAGACTGTTGTTAAGGTAGGTGTGGATTTATGTTACTATTGTGCTGTCAAGGTGTATAAATTAAATGGAATTGTCCAGATTTATTGCAAATGTTTGCTCACAGAAATGTCTTAATTTGTTTTAATTCATTTGTTTCAAATGATAAATTACTATTGCTTATTATCATTAGTGCAAAATCTTTGTCTTACCTAGTAAATCCACTAAGATCCAACATATGTTCTGTATTGTATGTCTGTGTGTTGTGCAGCAGTAGGGAGATGCTGACAGGACAGAGGCTCTGCCAGTCAAAGTCGCACCAGGATTCGGTCCTCTCTGCCCTCAACCAGCAGAGGAAGGATGGCCTGCTGTGTGATGTCACTCTGGTTGCTGGTGAGCAGAAGTTCCACGCCCACAAAGCCGTCCTAGCAGCGTGCAGCGATTACTTCAGGGTGAGTCTGGTTCATGTTAGAGATCTGAAAAATAATTGATCCTGCCAATAAAAGAAGTTCTTGAGCAGAGTAGTAGTAGAAGTTTTTGGTTGGAAAATTGGTCATGTTTGCAAGCCCACGTGGTATATTATTATATATCACACCAACTGCTACACGTCTTTCACTAACCCACCTGGATCGAGCCCGAGTGTTTTAAGCCACATACCTTGCTTTAGCTATGCTTGTGCTGTCAGACAGCCAGGCGGGAGATTTCCTCAGATGGGCCGCACAGGGAAAAGTGCACACATGAGATTTAATTCAGGGACACTGAGCAGATTAGAAGGCAGAAATTAATCCCTGTTGAAAATGAGAGGCAGATTAAATATGTCCAAGTTGCCCGGGGATTATTCCTCCCATGTGTGTGTGTTTGTAGAGTTTTTTTTTTACTTCTGTCTGAAGAGAGTCGAGGGTGGGCGAGTCACACTCCTCTCCTCCTTTTGTTCATCCTCTTCACATTTGTTCTCCTTTTGTTCTTCGGCTCCTTTTTTAAATGCCGCTCTTTCAAGTCCCAGCTGAGCCGAGCAACACTGTTGTTCCAGCGCTCGGATTATTAGATCAGCCTGCTACAGTAAGCAAGAAAAACTCACTCCGCTCCTCTGTTCCTCTGGAGCAGCCTAACGACATTATGTTCATTTTGTCATCTGACTCCACCGCTGGGTTTCATTTACTTCATTTACTGAGCAGATGAAGGTGCCTTGTGTAGGGAATAGCAACTGTGTTTTCCCCCTCTTTCCACGTCTCAGTCTTCTCACACTCAGGCAAACACCTGCACACTTTGCAGTGATTAGAACACATTATCTAGTCCAGCGGGCATGAGGGATTGTAATGAAATACCTGACCAAGCATGAGTTGTGTACCTGGAACTTGTCCTGAATGTGTCACCTGCCTCTTCCAGTCCCATCACATTACTAAGACGTCTGGACAGCTTGGCGAGACACAGCCACAATCAGTCACACCAGCTTCACACGCACACCCCTGTCAGCGAGAAAGAACCCACACACAAAATCTTGTCTGTTCGCCCATCAGTTAGGAAGGAGCCTTTACCAAAAAACAGTTTCAATTTTCAATAAAGATTTCACAAACTACACTAAATAAAACTCATTTATTGATTTGTCACAACACTATTTGAAGGACTGATCGGTATTTCTTGTAGATCATTTATAGACGATCTCTCCTCTGTCTAATCCAATATAGCTCGATTTGATAATGGCATCTGTTGTAAATTGATCCCTGTGAGGAAGTTGGTGCGTGGGGATTCAATGTATAATGTGCTATTTCTAGAAAGCTGTAAATAAGTGGAAATAGATTCAGTGCTGCATCCAAAATTGAAAGTTTGTGAATTCACCTTTCAAGTATTTATAGTAGCAAAAGACTATCTAGTTTTTTCTTCTGAACAGTTTAGAAAAGGAGTTTGCAGGTACTACTGTGGCACTGATGTAGCATTAGGCAGTTGCATTGCATATTATATATCCCTGAACCGCATGCACAGAGGTACACCGCACTACACGGACTGTCTGTGGAAAGAGTTGAGCTCTGTTTAACTGAGCTGTATTGATTTCATTCATGAGAATTTGACACAAGCCTGAAATGTTTTTTTCTTTAAAGCTGTGGGTAGAACACCATGTCAGAAAAGTGAAAGCATATCTTTTTTAGATGAGAACATTTCCAATAAAAAATATTAGACCAATGCAACTCTTTGCAGCCCTGTGAAAAACTTTGATTTTTTGATTTTAGCAGCCAGGGGCTGCTAATCAAATTAACTGACTAACTGATCATCAGCAACTGTGAGCACCTCTATAAATGCAAAAGTTTTGGCCATTTCCTGGTTTGGAGGATGTTAAGACAATCCTAAACTCTTCCCAGGATTGGATGTCCCAGAAAATTTATCTTAAGCTCAGACGAAAGAATGCTCGAAACACTGCAAAAGTCCCAAGAGCTACATGTTAGACTATACAGGCCTCAGTGAGCATATTAATATTAAAGTTCTTGACAATACAGTTTGATAAAGACTCAACAAGAATGGCTTAAAGTGTTGCCATGAGAAAGTCTTTACTTATAAAAAACATGGCAGCATGGCTTAGGTTTGTATCTTGAGTTGCATCTCAAGAAATTACAAGACATCTGGAACAGTGTTTTTTGGACAGACGAGACCAAAGTGGAGCTTTTTGGCCAAAATGTATAGCACCACTTTGGTAAAAATAAAACACAGCTTATCAGCACAAACACATAACACCAACTGTCAAGCGTGGTGGTGGAAGGGTAATGATGTGGGCTTTTTTTGTAGCCACAGCACCTGGGCACCTTGCAGTCAGTGACTCGACCAAACTCCTCTCTATAGAGCTCAGGAGGTAGAGCAGGTCATCTACTACTCAGAAGGTTGGTCATTCGATTACTGGCTGTTCCAGTCTGCACGCCAAATATCTTTGGGCAAGATACTAACCCAATTTGCTCTCCGATGCATCTATCGGAGATTGAATATGTGTGAATGTTAGATAGAAACCTTGTATGAATGGGTGAATGAGGCAAGTTGTATAAAGTGATTTGAGTGCTCAGATAAAGTAGAAAAGCTATATAAGAACCAGTACAGTTACCATTTGCCATATAACAGAGTATATTGAAGTCATATGTGAGGCAGTCTGTCCCACAGGCTAAGCTTGGCCCAGACTGGGTCATGCAACAAGACAATGGTCCCAAGCACAGTGGCAAGTCTATAACAGAACAGCTGAAAAAGACAAGAATCAAGGTGTTGCAGACCTAACCTGACTGTGCTATGCATAAATAAATACCCACTAATCTCAGTGTACTGATATATTAATGCAAGGAAGTATGGGGAAAAACTGTATCAAATTTTTGCTGCTAAAGGTGCTTCTACAAACTACGGAGACATGCAGTGCACTTAAATTTTAATATGACTGCATTCAATCATATGAAAACATAACTTATATGTCATATCAATTAAAGTGGTATATAAGTTATGTGTTATTTGAACATTAAAAATTTAAAGATGTTAGTTGAATCATAACTACAAGTTCTTTCTTTATAAAGTAGAAAGGAGAACAGTGTGGCTGTCAAGAATAAAAGAAACTGTTTGTTGTTTTACAGCAATCAAAGTTCAGTCAGGAGCACTATAGTCAAAAAAAGACTTCTATTTTCATCTTTAGGAATTTATATGTTATTATTCTTTATTTATCCAGGTGAAAAAGTCTCATTGAGGTTAAAATGTCATTTCCAAGAGAGACCTGGCCAATAGGGCAGCAAAAGTTACAATTTGATGGCATGGGCAACCTCCCAATTGGGCAGGATTCAAGGACACAGACAGATTAAGTCAAATGCAGCATTAAACTGTGTTCATGACTCAGGATATAGAGCGGGTTGTCTGCCAATTAGAAAGTCAGCGATTTGATCCCTGGTTCCTCTGGTCTGCAGGTTGAAGTATCCCCAAACAAGATACTGAACCTGAAGCACTTTGTAAGTATCGATACCAGTCCATCCAAAACAGGAGCTGTGGGTTGCAGAGTGGCTTGCAGATGTGGGTAGGCTAAGGCAGATGAAAAAATGTGCCCCATATGAGATTTGCCAATTATATATCAGCTGATATCCTGGGTTTGTGGTGAGCTTTACTTTATGTTGTGCTCTGTGAGCACTATGCTGGACTTTGAAACATGGTAAGCATCTAAATTCAATCACATAATCACCACACAGTTTACCATAGAAATGCCGACCATGTTTATTTATTTCTACTTAAGCAGTTAAGGACAGGAAGGTTGAATTAAGAAATTAACGGTTTTCACAAGTTTTTGTGCACAGTCTTAAGTAAAATTCTGCCAAATACCCTGAAGCCTTGTAAACTTTCCTCATTTCTTGGCACCAATAAAGAGAGCAGTTGGCAGATTCAGTCCAAATGCACTGATACACGCATTAGTCTTTCAAAAGCATAACAGCTGAGCCTCTGGCAATTTAACAGCTTGCAGCAGTTATGGAACAAACATTCCAATTAAACTTTACCAAGCAGTACCAAAGTGTAAACATGTCTCGTGGCAGGTATTCAAAGGTACCCTGTAAGGTTTTG
Organism: Etia nguti; assembly: GCA_015106755.1. NCBI lineage: Eukaryota > Metazoa > Chordata > Actinopteri > Cichliformes > Cichlidae > Etia > Etia nguti. The sequence goes on along the minus strand of VUQG01021558.1, from coordinate 27,307 downwards.
TGATATCTGCTCAAGGTTTAATACTATTTTCTCTGATCTAAAGGTCCCAGCACCATATAAAAAACATAGGAAAATGCCAGAAAAATCCAAAGAAGAACAAACAAATGCAGTCTGAAAGGTTTATAAGAAAATTCCACTGGACACCCACAAAGCAAAAACACAGACTAAGTGGGAGAATGTCTTCCTAAATGGGATATTATTGTGAAATTACTCCACTTTTTTTTCAATTACTGTGCATGCTCATCATAAAGGTAGCCGGGTAGAGGGCAGAACTAATTTCTTTTCAAAGTATTGGAGGACCATCATACATTTTTAATGTAAAATTCAGTTAAAAAAAAAAGAAAAAAAAAGAAAGGACATTTTTGTGTCTCTTTTATAAGAAAAGAATCAGTGTAAAGTGTAAAATAGAAATATTAAAGTGAAGTGCCCCAAAAAACATAATCATCCATTTACCAAATACATTCAATAGTTCTTTTTTGTCTTTTCTAATAAACATACTTGCAAGTGTAGTCTCCTCCCCTGGAGATAAACCACGACTTCTCTCAGACTGACTACTGTAATGTTTCACTGGGTGCGTGAGGAAGTCACGAGTCCTCTATGGTACGATCAGGCCAAGCAGGCACACACAAATTTTGCCAGCGGGTCAGGGTAACTGCAACGCTACACCCCCACTGCAGCAGTGTGTGAAAGGACTGCAGTGAGCGTGGCTCTGTGGCGCAATGTGTCTCTGCGATGGATCTATATCCCAAATCAGGGTAGCCATCCGTCACCACCAGCGCTCCCCGAGCTCCTTCACCAAGGTCAGGAGCGTTCATGCTGAAGGCACACAGCTCTATGAGCACTTCTCAGGGTGCACAATCTCAGTCTAGCGTAGGCAGTCTCTATTGTGTGTCCTCCACTTTTTCCTTCCTGCTTGTGTCTCAATGCTTTTTTTGTGTGTGTGTGTGTGTGTTTTATGTTCTTGCAGACACTGACCAAAGCTCAGCCACTATCACATCCCGGGTTTAGCCACAGGCTAACTCCTGGGCTCTGTGGACCAGTAGATTTTTAATTAGCACCGTGGTGAATCAACAAGATTGAGCTTTGAGGACAGATACGCAGACACTGGTTTAAAACTCAGCGTAGCCCGTCACTTACGTCACGCTCACAATACAGAAGGGCCATTTGCCGGAGAAGGGAGTGGGCGTTGTTGCCTGGTGAAAGTTCATGTGTGCTATGAATCAGGGAAAGCCGCATTCATTATAGGCGAAATGAATGTGGCTTTCACGACAGAAGGAGATGCTGCGATAACCAGGCAGCCCGAGGGCCTTTGAAGCTTAAAATGCTGTCACACACCAGAGTCTCAGTAGAGATGGAGCGGAGCGACCGTGTTGCACATTGCGCTGTGATTAAAAAGATACTTTAAAATTGCAAGTTAGCTAAGATCACTATCCTGAAGCAAGGAAACTGTGGATACAGAAACAGCTAGAATTACTTTTCAAAAGCAGGTGCTGTTTGTCCCATTACAATCCAGAAGAAACACAGAAACACCACACTTAAAGATGGTATAACATTACTTTAGCTCAGAACTCAGGTGACAGGTAGCAGATGTGATCGTCATCACGGCCATGCTTGACCTGTGAAACTCCTTCTCTCTCTCTTCCCCTCAACACTGCTGCGCACTGCTGGTTGGCCGTGATCAATAGCGCTGTCATCCCTTCATGGTGTGACACCAATCAATAGCTTTGATTAGCGAGCAGCAAGGTGGACTCACACACAGCAGGGCCAGACTGCAGATGCTGTGTCCGCGGCTTTGATTTCACATGGAGTTGGACATGTACATGTGTGTGTGTGTGTGTGAGATAGGATGAGGGAAAGACAGAGGGGTATAACAGAAAGTACTGATTGTGCTATTTCTTTCTGTTGACCTTCAGGGCCAAGGCAGGTAAATCAATACCAAAAGGGTTCTAGGATGCTGCGTCTGGCAGCTTTTGATTAACTATCAGGCTGTTTTTTTGTTTTGTTTTTTTCCTCAGTGTGTCGTAACCTCTAGATATTTATATGATATGCCTCTAGAGCCACCTCTGAAAGGCTGGAGAAACAAATGTGAATGGTTGTGATCACTGGACATTTTCTAATACAGTATTATATGTGTTTGCTTCTTTTATTTCAACAAAGGAAGAAAATGCCACATGAAATATGTGTGATGTAATGTTCCCTCAGCTGACCTCCATGTTTTGGCTCTGTGTCATCAGGCCATGTTCAGCCTGTGCATGGTGGAGAGCGAGGCAGACGAAGTGACTCTGCAGGGAGTGACGAGCGTTGGACTGAAGCACGCTTTAGATTTCGCTTACACTGGACAGGTGAGCTTGAGCCATTGCAGGCACACTGACAAAAAACCCCCAAAACAACAACATTTGCAGAGATCGAAATGCTGTCGACAGAAAATCTCATTAAAAGAAATCACTGTACACAGTGCCCATATTGGTGCTGGCATATGATAACTACAGGATACTTTGATTTCAGTAACATAAAGTAGAAATATTTTACTAAAAATAGATACCGCACAGAAATTTTTAGAGTAACATCAAGAAAGTTATTTATCAGTACATATCATTACATTTGCTAAACTGTGGGTGAAAGCCCACTACTACTGTTAAATTGTTCTGATGTATCATTAGGTTTAGCAACCAAGCTCTCTGGCAGGTGACATAGTTCGTTGACTCTGATTTATTGAATCCTTATTTGGCTGCCTAATCAGCCTTACTTTCTACACTGTTTCAAGGCTAAGCTACATTGCCTGATCCCATTTGCCTGATTGGCAGTTTCGTCTGATTTGGATGTCTAGGCCTGCTCAATTGATCAGGCTTCCTTGCATCAAATTTGCAACCTCTCTGGAATGAAATGTTTTCCCACACTTGAAACTTTAACCTGTACTACAAGAAATATATAAATGTTTTTAATATAAAAATGTACAGTAATAATGCAAGCATCTCTTTTGCACATGTGGCGAACCCTCATAATAACTGGTGTTTCATTGTATATAAAAAAATGGTGTTACGTCCAGTCCCCTTGAGAAGCCTGGAGATTTTTTTGCAGTCACAAATTTTTTTAAGTTCAGGACTATACAGGACTGCAATTTAATGCAGCTATTCTCAAAGTGAAGAGTGCTGTGTCCCACTTAAAAATCAGAAAATCCCCTGGGGCTCACCCAAACTTAAATCTTCACTCTAATGAAAATACAAGAGAAAGTGATGTATTTCCTTGACCGTTTTATTACAAAAACATAAACAATATAGGCTGTTGGCTATAAATCACCACCCATCCATATGTAAAGTGTTAAAGCCCATGTGTGACCTGCCACTGGGACACAAATTTCAATACAAAAGTAAATTTAGGTCAGAGTAATGAGTAATATCACAAATAACCACCTCCTATTACCAGTTTTAATTCACTTTTTATCTAGACAAATTCATTTATATAAATATGTAACTGTAAATAATTTCAAACTGAATTTCTGTTATTACTACAGCCTACCTGCAGTACCGGCGCCCACTTTGGAATTCACTTTGTTAATCAGATACTTCTGTTAAAGCCCTTGAGTTAAAGCTGAAAGTCTGGACTTTACTCACATTTTGACTATTTGATTGAGGCAAAAACCATCCATTTTTTTTATATTCAGTCCTAGAAAACAAGTGAATGTGCTTGATAGCAGCAATCTCCGAGATGCAAGTTATGTTTGTTTTCCCTGCTGTTCACTGAAATACACCTTTCAAAGACAACATAAACGCTCACGAGGTTTAGCAAATTTATTTAGCCAAGCTAACCAAGCTATCTAAGCACGCACAGTGCAGCTACTCAGCATGCTAAGCTACCCAGCATGTTCCTAGTACTGGCAGACAGTAACTCCCTTAGCTAGCATAGCAGCACACAACATAACTGGCTAACAAGCTATGAAGAATATTTGCAAAATTGGTTCCAGTGCTGTTCTTCTTTGATATATAAGTTACACGTTACATGTACATGTATATTGTAGTATGTAAATATCACACTAAACAATTTTTAGTGTAGTTGCAGTTTGGGACTGTGTTGTCATGCATACCTGTAAATAAGTGTTCAGTAGCAATAAAATCAATAATTGATTGCAGAACAACAAATGTGTGTATTTATTATTTATGAAAAGCTGTTTTTACTGTCTCACTATATATAGTTAAAGAATAAATAAAAATAAGATAAAAATAATAACATGATAAATGAACATATGTCTGTGTTTTCATTCATTAGCAAAGCGAACAAGCACCACAGGCCTGTTTTTTGCTAGTAGTAGAGACGCTGTGGCTGGTCAAAGTAAAGATAAATTTGACTACTTTGAATGCCAGAGGGTTATCTGTCAAAGAGCATTAGGTAGTTCATAAGCTGACCAAGCTGATGTTAGTAGATTAAAAATCCTATGTGCCAGCTATATTTTATAAAGGGGAGTAGAAAAACAGCATACAATTTGAAATACACAAATACTGTACATTTACTTTAAAGCTGAAAATAAAAAAAATAAAAAAAATAAAAATAATAATAATAATATTCTATCAGTGCCAAATATGTCACAAAACTAAATAAAAACATGGATTCTGCAGATTACCTCTTTAATCTCAGCAGCATAAGCTCCTGGCGCTGGATGACTGAGTGTGCAGGTGCTTTATCAGATTTTTACTATGAACTGGCCCCTGCTCTGGCCACTCTGGTCAAAATAAAAAAAGAAGAGCACAAAATTACATTTCCATGCTAAAGGTTCTCGTGAGTTCATGTCCTTGTCTTGTCGCCCCATCGACAAAGAATGAGCGCGTGAGAATTTCTGTAAACCTTTCTTGACAATTTTTGTGCCAATGATTCTTGCTTCGCTAAGCAGCCCAGCTGCTTATTTTGTGTACCAAGAGGCCAGGAACTTTGTAATTACTCCTAATTTTATTTCCACAGTGGAAATGAGCAAAGAGTGAGTCCGTTAGCCAGTGTAAGTAGGTCAACAGCAGGCTTGCAAGCCGCCCTGCTTTGGTTGGCTCAGCTCCTGTCTGCCCAGAGGAGATGATAGCAGATGAGATGAGGGCAATAAGCTTACCCCCAGACCGTTAATAATGACCTACTAAAAATCCTTTAGCCACATGTCATAGGCCAGCAGGGTGAAGGAGGAGACATGCCATCAGTGGCTTCATAGGATTTCTTTTATTTTTTTACTGCCTGCCAACCACAGTGGATCTCTCAATCAATTAAACATCCTGCAGTGCTGCCACAGTTTTATTAGCCACACGTGTACCAGTTTACATGGCAGAGGACATACATTCTGCCATCCACGCATCTTCTTCCATTTTATATCTCCTCCAGGTGAAAGCTAGTAAGCGGCAATAACTGCTGGTTTACACAAGAGCTCACTGTACTCCCACACTGAAGCGGGCACGGAGTTATAAAACTGACTTCTGCTGTGTGAGTTAGAGGTGCTCTAACTGTAGTGGGCTTCTGGAGTGGATAGGAGAGCACGATATGAAGAGAGTTCACTTACTGTTATTACAGTCATTACTGCTGCTGCTGCTGCTGCTGCCTGACAGGATGCTGATTGAGTGAAAGGGAAAAAATGCGGGGTTTGATGTTTTTGATAGCATGCTTTCCTCAGTTTATAGTCAGCGAATAGATGAAGAGGTGCTTGGAAATTCGTTTTTTCAAATCAACATTTTTATCTGCTCTGTTCTGCTGTTTTTTTTTCTCTCTAGCTCAGTGTATCTAGATTCTTCTTAATGAAGCAAAAACCACTTGCTATTGCTCTCTGTCTTAATATGTTAAGCTTATGAGGCCCATAGATGGTGCGGCTTGTTAACTGGATTTCTGCCCAGGCCTGGAAGGAAACCATACTGTGATAAATGGGAATGTGCAGATGCAGCTAATTGTGGAGAAGGAGGGTAGAAAAAGAAAAAGCTTATCAGAGCGGCTTACTGGGAATATTTTCTAAGTGGTTGTATAATATACTGTTATAAAGAAGTAGCCTGATGATTTCAAATTAAGTGTTTACATGAATCCTAAAGTGGCCAAATAATGCGCTATAATGCAATGAGAGTAATCATGTAGACTGAGTGCACAAACAAGCAGCAGAAGAAAGTAGCACATTTGTATTCAGATCTGCTCATTTTGTTTTTCAGATTCACAAATAATCAGTAGGCTGCAGCAAAACTGATACTCCTGAGACCTGCTAAACAATGTTTAGTCCATTACTGTGGCAACAGCACCGATGGGTGAGAGAGACAAATGATGAAGTCATTTTTCACACTTTCACTGCTGATGCAGTCACAGCTCTGTGGATATGTAGGGCAGAGCTGCTGAAGGGATTATCAAAGGTTTTGTGGGGGGGGGGGGGTTTGTTTTGTTTTTAAAAACCAATCTAAACTGTGGAACAGGTGATTCCACAGGGTGAGGGAGATAGCATGGTGTCTAGTCTGACTGGGTTAGGATTTAAGTGATGCCACCCTGTGCGCAGTCCTCCAGCCCTATCTGGCTCTCCTCCTAAGAGCTTACGAGAACGAACTGGCTGCGTTTCAGAGCGTTATGTTGCATACGGGCGGGTAATATGGAGGAAACAGAAGGAAGCTTTCAGTGGATAATTTTCATCCGCTGTTCATTTAGCTAAACAGGAAGCATTTTGGCAGAATCTGTGCAGAAATAATTGCCTGAATATGTTGCTGCGCTGCGAGGAGGATAATGGCAAGTCGAGCACAATGGTCAAGCAGGTTTTTTTGTTCCTTTCCACATCATCTGTTGAACTGTCCGAAAGAGTTTTACATCTTCCCAGTGGAAATCAAACTTAGCCCAACTAAAGAGTGAAAATAAGAAAGAAATTACAAATATATAGCCTCTTTTTTTATTTCTAAGGTTTTATGTGTTAGGACAAATCACCTGGTTCTTACCAGGTCTTAAAATTATTTAAACTCAACCTCAGATGAATGGCGATATATGTTTCGCCATGTTATTTATTGTAGCAGTGTGTCAAAAACTAAGCACACCCCAGCTTGTAAAACCACTTTTAGCAGCAATAGCTTAAAGTCCGAGTAGGTTGAGTGGGTCAAAATTCCTCCCTTAAATCTCAGTGAACTGTAGATTCAGTTCAGTCAGGTTGAGATCTGGACTTTGACTGGGCCATTGTAATTCCTTGAATCTTTTCTTTTTCAGCCATTTTGTTCTAGATTTGCTGTTGTGCTTGTGATCATTGTCTTTTTCCACAAACAGTTTTGGCCAAGCTTTAGCTGTTGGACAGATGGTTTTCACGTTTGACTTTAGTATACTTTGGTATACAGAGGACTTCATGATCGACTTAGCAAAGTGCAAAGTGTCCAAGTCCTGCAAGGTGTCCAAGTCCTGTGGCTGCAAAACAAGCCCAAATCATCAAACTTCCACCAACATGCTTGATAGTTGGATTAAGGTCTCAGGGCTAACATGCTGTGTTTAGTTTTTATCAAATGTAGCTCTGTGCATTATCCATAAATTTTAAAGATGTCGTTCCAGAAGTCTTGTGGTTTTTTTCAGATGGAATTTGCTGAAATGTTCCCAGAAAATTGCTTGTGTTCATCTGGACATTTCATCATTCAACCAAGTGACATCTTCAAACATGCTGCATACCATAAATAAAAATATGTGCCCAACCTGAACAGTTAAAAGAAAGAGTGATTATCAATAAATAATAAACAGTACAGTAAAAAAGTTCAGAAAACGTCATCACCTGAAAACAACCTAGAGCTCAGCCGCAGTCAAACTGACACTCAGACACAAATGTTAAAAAAAGAAACCTAATGACCCTGTTTGAACGCTCTGAACCAGATTCTGTTGGAGCCAGCGGTGATCCAGGACGTCCTGTCTGCAGGCAGCCACCTTCAGCTGCTGGAGCTCCTCAGCCTCTGCTCACACTACCTCATCCAGGTGCGTGCGCACAGCACACACACACACACACACACACACGCACGCACATGAATGCACGCATGCACACAAACGTGCGCATGTTCTGGTGTCCTTGTGTGTGAGCTGGGAGCTGCGGACATTGGGAAAAGAAATCAGCGCAGTAATTCATGCTACAGGGTTTTCATCAGGTTAATGAAAATCTGGTAACATCACTCTTTCCAGTTTTCTTTAATTACTATATATTTTTTGCTTTTTTTCCTTTAGGGTCAGAAATGAGGATATTATGTGTAAGAACTGTGAGCTGTTGCAGTTATTTGGGTGTGTGAAAGGCATCTCACCTTTGTTATGAAAATAATGCGATTTTATATCAAGATTATTGTGATTATATTGCTACTGACTGCTTGCTTATTAAAATACTGACATGGTGTCCTCATCTAAACCAGTGAAAGAGCAAATGACTAGAATTGGATCAAAGAGTCCTTTTCTTCAGTCTCTTTGTCACTTTAATCACCTTTAATTAGGTTAACTTTTTCTACTTTTAGTACTTGTATGAATATCAGGTGATGTTTTAGGACCTATTTGAGAAATGTAAAAATTCCAAAGGGTTCACAACCTCTACAACAACAGTGTATGTGTTAACTTCTTTTTTTGTATTGCTGTTGTTAGTCAGACTCACTTAGGCTATAATGTGTTAATTAGTGAGATACAGAGGTGCCTTTAGTTTAACTGTTTTTTTTTCTTTTGACAGAGCCAGGCTCCCTCTGTTTTGGTCTTTATGTCTCGAGAAATTACACTGGGATCAATCTGTTCATCTTTTTTTTTTTTTTTTAAATTGGTGCGTCTTTGAAAAATCTCGAGCTGTTTCTTCAAAATAACATTACAGCAAAGTCAAAACTAATTCATGCACTGGAAGAGTGCCGCAGTTCTTCCACCTACTAATGGTCTAGTGTGAATGTTTAAAGGTCAGTTAGAGGATGTAAACCCCAGAGCTGGGAAGCATTTAGTGCTGTTGCTCAAGGACACTTCTGCGGGGTTTATGCCCGTCGTCTACAGCAAGGTGCCTCAATCCAGATCATTTAAAGAACTGGGCCACGCTGACGTGTGTTTCGTGCATTTTATCACAAGATGCACGTGTTAGAACAGAAGCAAAGTCGGCCTACTGTCCTCTGGTTATGTAGCCAAGCGCTGCTGTAGATAAAAAACAACTCAGGTGGAGGTTGCTGCGAAACAGAAATAGTCTAAGATATCTGATACACGGCTTTACAGTAAGCACCATCTTTCCCCAGAATGGTATCAGTGGCTTTAGGAGCATTTTATAACATAGATAGATAGATAGATAAATAGATATACATTTCTGTGAAGAGGTCTTGAGCTACCCCTCATTTTTTTATATTTTTTTATATTTTCTTCCAAGGAGAAAGACTTTCTTTCTCTCTTTTTAAGTGGTCTTGAGCAGCGGCTTTCTGACGTTCCTTCAAAGCTTTTCTTTGGAATTGGCTAGTTTTTCTCTCATTTTCAGTCCAGTCCGTTTACCTGACTGTTTTCTGAGGAATGTGTTTTGTTTGTTAAATCATTTAACACTGATCTATGAATCATTCAAGCATAAAAAAGCTCCTAACTCAAAGCATGAACCAATATTGTGTCTACACACGGCAGGGAACAGCGCAAAAGAACCAATTTTAAATTACATGTTTAGGCACTTTGTTACATGTTACTGTTGAATCTATGAAAAATACTGAAGATCACTGTTTGAAAGGCAGAAAAACGTGTTTTTCACCAACAAGATAATTCCTAAAAAGCTATTAGCTGAAAGCCTGACTTGCATGGTGTGCAGTATGTCCTTAAAAAAAGACTGACGGTCTCAGTGGAAGGGTGGCTGTCAAGAAGCTATTCTGAAGGGAGGGAAACAGGGAGAAAAGGCTGAGGCATGCCAAACTACACAAGACCTGTACTGAAAAATCCAAAGAAGAGCTTTGAATCTATCTGTCTGTCTGTCTGTCTGTCTGTCTGTCTGTCTGTGTAGAAGAGTGCAGTCCTAGGAACAGCAAAGATACTGCACAGGACCCTAAAGCTCTCAGGCCTCTGGTAGAGGACCCGAGCCTGAAGGATAAAGACTGCCCACAGGGTCGAGAGGGGAATTTTTATATATATGTATAAACACGATATTCATTTGTATCATGTTTTATGTTATGTATGGAGGTGGTGTCCTCAAATCCCCTCCATGAGGTTATAATCCTTTAATACTGTATTTCAAGTCAGTCAACACTTGAGTCTTACATTAGGACAGTAAATTTAGCTCCAATGTGCCACCTGCTGGTTGTGAAAGGCTCAATGCTGGTTTTGTATTAATAATAACCATCCTTCATCATGACTTATCAATCAGAACAATTGATAAGTCATTACCTACCAAAGCGCTTGTGTGTCACATCAGCTCAGTGTTCTATATGCAGTTTGCTTAGAGTAAGGCCAGACTAATAAAAATGACTTTCCTGTAAACACCGTGCCACAGGGATTGAAAATCAGATACATCAGCCAGTCAGGATCATCTGTGTGATTTGTTAGATTCGAATTTGTTCCACTGAGCATTTGATCAATAAATTTCCGTTGCAGTGTATTACATTTTAACATTGACTGGCATGCATGTGTGACCCTTACCACTGTTATTTGTAAGATTCTCTAAACTCTCATTCAGATTTTTCTACATTTTTTTTTTTTTAATTTTCACAGTAGCAAAATTAAAATGTAGTGAACTGTAATGCAGTGTTGTTCTTTAAAACCTGTGAGCGTGGCTGATTCATCAAGGTGCTACATTATTAAAGGCTGATCCGTAGGAGAGGGGACCGCATGGAGCTGTTTGTGCTGTAGATGCTGCACGAGAGCCAGAAGATGGCAGTCTTATTCCACTAGTCAGACCTCACTGGGTTTAGTCGTGCCCCTTTCTCTGACAGTCTTCTAGTATTTGACACGCTATGTTGTCATGGCACTGAATTCAGACTTAGTGTGCATGCGGCTTATAAATGCAATATGAAGTGGGGATGATTGGCTTCTATTATTTGTAAATGTCACATATTCTCGGAACAAAACAATGGCTAACACAAAGAGGATATTTGGTAAAATCTTACAATTTACACCTGCTAACAAAATGAGAAATAACACAGAGGTACAACAGATGTGAACCGATCTATGTAAAAGAAAGGTTCTCATTAAAATTATAATTCAGTCACTGCTCAAATTTATTTTTATGGACTTTCTATAGACGAAAATCATCCTCTCTGTTTACTTTGGTGGGTTTCCAGGATCATGTAGTCTGATAGCTGTCTCTAAAGTTTTTTTTAACAGACCCTAATGGCAAAGACGTCCATTCATCCCCCAGGAGCTGAGCAGCGTCAACTACCTGGAGCTGTACCGCGTGGCCGACCTGTTCCACCTCCCCACCTTAGAGGAGGCCGTGGTGGGCTTCCTGGTGGAGCATCTGTCTGAGCTGAGCCAGAGCCGACAGGACGAGGCCCTGCAGCTGCCCTACCGCCTCCTCAGGGAGGTGCTGAAGAGCGACCGTCTCACCTCTCTGAGCGAGGAGGAGATATGGAAGGTACAAGACACACGAGATTCAGCCCTGAGGTGTTAAAGCACAGTGTTAATACGCTGATGACAGTCTCGAAAAACAATCGTCTCTGGTTAGAAATCTGAAGAAATTGCATTTTGGCACCAAACTCATCATATATATAAATATGAAAAACACAAACACGCGCAGAAACACATGACACACAGCAGACGCTCAGACTAATAAACAAGAAATTAAACACTGCCATCTGCAACTCATATACTGTTTGTTTATGTTGATGACAGTATGCAGTAGGAAGGGCTGCGTCTGACCGGGTGTTCAACTGTCAGCGTATAGTAAGCGTGATGAACTGCCGGGATTGCGAAGTAAAGCGGCAGTGCAGGGTGGGACTCGCCGCTTTGACTGTTCATTTGCTCCAATCAGCCCCCGCACCACCGCCACCCCCGCTCTCTCACTTCTTTTCTCCCCTCTCTTTCTTTCTCCCCTTCTTCTCTTCTCTGATTAGGCCCACCGCGGCTCCATCAGAGCCCCAATCCCCCAGCTGTCACTCGGCCGCCCGTCTGATTGAAAACAATCAGGCCTCTGATGGCACAATTACCCTGACCCTTTAGCCAGCCACCGCCGCCATAATCAGCCTCTGATTAGGCTGCTTTGGGGCTCCTTCACTTCACCCAGAAGGTTAATTTGGGCATCAGACGGAAGCGAGCGGCGAGCGGGGGCTGTCGTCCGAAAGGGGTGGTGGGCTGGAGGGTGGTGGGGTGCACGCCAATACCGGACTGACCTAGCTCGGGCGTCAATCATCGTCACTCAGAGTTTTCTTAGAGCCTCTCGTGCTCTGGAAATCACATTTTCTCTGCCTTTGTTTTTCCCCCCTCTCTTTCTCCCTCTCTCTCTCGCTTTCTTGCCATCCTTTGCTCTGCCTCCCCTCCTCCCCTCACTATCTCTTTCCCTCACCCTCTTCTTTTCTCAAAGAACACACACACCCACACACACACACACTCTCTCTCTCTCTCTCTCTCGCACTTTCTCTTTCAGCATGGAGGGGAAGGAGGGAGAAGGAGTTGATTTATTCTGTGCCCCGAGGAAGTTGTGTGATGCAGCGTGACCTTCACAGTCAGCTGCCGTAGTGCGCACACGCATGCTCATGCGCACACACACGCACACACACACACGCGCGCGCATGCACACACGCACATGCGTGCACGCACACTGTCACTTTAGAGCGTTGAGGAGGAGGGAGGCGGGGTGAGCAGTGGAGGAAAGGGAAGACGAGACAGCAGAGTGGCACAGTTACCACAAAAAAGACAGAAGCCTGACTTGCACGTTTGTTGCATATTTACGCCTTCAAAGGGGACTGAAAGGGGAAATGAGGAAAGGAAGGTTTGCACGCATCCAGTGTGTGTGCATACATCACATCCCGAGTCCTGTATTATCAGTGCAGTCGTGACATTGTCAGTTTTTTTCCCCTGATTTGTTCTTGGCCATCCTCGTGTCCTTTTTCCCCCTAAAAATCTTCATTCCTTTATTCGCCTGTAATAAGCTCTCAGTCTCTGCGCAGATTGCGCTAACAACCACTTTGTTTTCCTGATAATGGTATCAGTGATCTCCAGTCATCTCGCCCACATTCACACCTCGTCGCAGCTAAATAACCTTCCATCGCTCTCAAGTTCAATTAAATCCCTTCCCTGCTACCCGGTTCGCCCGCGTTAAACAAAGGAGGCTGCCTGTGGATATTTACAGTCTGAATATTGAATGCTGCTGATTAATAAATGCTTGTGTGTGTGTGTGTGTGTGTTGGCAAGTATGGCTGTAGTGCTGGCTCAATCTTGCCATAATAGCCTATAGGTGTCTAGAAAAAATTCTGATTAGCAGTCCTTCAATGTTTCTTTTTTCTCACATTGGTTTTCTTCTCCTGTCTCTATTTTTTTCCCAAAATCTTTCCTACTGACTCTTTCCTTCTACACTTCCCTCTTATCCTAAAGTCTTTCCTATTTGCCTTTTGAAGGGACTGGATGAAAAACGACTGGGGCAGGGAGCCTTTTGTTTCTAATTTAAAACTTGAAAAGAAACAAAAACTGAGCCATATTGAATTCAAATAATAATTTCATCAATAATACATCATAATTGAATGAGCAGTTTTTGAATTTATGGAACCATGACAGCATAATGAATATTGTAGTCACTGTTTCTCTGATAATGAGTGAGTGAGCTGGCTAATTTTGCCTGCTTGCTCTTGGTACGGTTTCTAACTGATCTTCTCTTCTTTCTGGATTTAGCTGGTTGTTCTGTGGCTCGAGCACGACTGTCGCTACCAGTACACCGAGGACCTTCTGCAGCACGTCCGCTACGGCCTGATGGACGTCCCCACACTGCACCACCTTTCGCGTAGCCATCCTCTGGTCCAGTCTAGCCCTACCGCTGCTGCTCTGGTAGATGAGGCCTTGGACTACCACCGCGCCATCTTCGCTCAGCCCCTCCACCAGTCAGCCCGCACCAGACCACGCTTCCAGTCCCTCACCCTCTACATAGTTGGAGGTCGGAAGCGGGAGGTGAGCAGAGTCCGGGAGCTGCGGTATTTCAACCCAGCTGTGCAGGAGCACGTGCGAGTGGCGGGCGGGTCGAACTGGAGCGAACTGGTCCCCATGCCTACTGGACGCAGCCACCACTGCGTGGCTGTAATGGGGAACTTCCTGTTTGTCGTAGGTGGAGAGATGGAGCACGCCACTGGGAGGACATGTGCAGTAAGGACCGCCTGTAGATATGACCCCAGGGGCAACCGTTGGACTGAGATTGCCCCCATGAAGGCATGCAGGGAACACTTTGTCCTGGGAGCTCTGGGGCAGTACCTGTACGCAGTGGGGGGCAGGAATGAGCTGAGGCAGGTGCTGCCCTCTGTGGAGCGCTACTGTCCCAAGAGGAACAAATGGATGTTCGTCCAGCCCTTTGACCGCTCGCTGTCCTGCCACGCCGGCTGTGTGGCTGACAACCTGCTCTGGGTCTCAGGTACACAAGGAGAGAACACAGACTTAGCCCGCGCATTCGCTCCCATATACGTCACACTTTCACACACATTTGCAGGACAACGTGTCGCTGCCAAAATGCTGAGATGTTTGTTTTTGTTCCAGGTGGGGTGACAAACACTGCTCAGTACCAAAACCGGCTGATGGTTTACGACCCAGAACAGGTAGCTGTGGGCTGATTGGTTTTTTTCTGTGTGACGAGGAAATGTACTTAGGTTCATTTTCCCTGATTACAGCTGTATACTCGATAGTACGGCCCGCTTTATCACCATATTCCCAAAACATACTAAAGCCAACTCGAGCCAATATTTGCATATAAGCTAAGAGTGAATTTACTGTGCGTAATGTGAACGAGGCTGCTGATAGAGACAAAGTTACAGAGAGGGATGATTATGCTCTACAGTTCATTCTACTTTCAGTGGGGTTTTCTTTTTTTTAACAGTGATTTGGTTTTACTGACAGTGACAGTGGCTGTTATCATTCATCTCCCTGCTCTCATCAACAGCAAACAGCAGTGTTCAGTACAAAAAACAAACAAAAAAAGCCCACCCCTTTTACACGCTACCTGCCCAGATCCAAACAGCTGACACACAAAATTTCCCTCAAGCTTCATATTTTTGTTGTCCCAGGAGCTTTTGGAGACCAAATGTGAGGTAGATGGGATTATTTGAGTTACATTTTTCAGCTGTTCAGAAACAGAACTCTAAATTGATGGTCTGTGGTGGATGTGAACTGCTTGGTAAAGTGTTTTGGTTAATATTATGTCAGTGCTCAGAGCTTGTTGTGTTGCCTCTGTCTCAAATTGATTAGTAAGGATTTGGATATATTGCTGTAGAGCATGAAAATTTACTCCAGGTTCGTACAGCCCAGGAATCCTTAGAGTATTCAGAGCCACTTATTGTGAGACTGATCCTGAGATTTTTCTCTGCGAAAGTTTGTACTAAGGTTAGCCTATAATACAGTTCACTCTGTATGAATCATTGCTGACTGATGATGCGGTACAGACTTTTGGAGAAAAAGTACACACCTAAACATCATCGGTGTAATAATAATGGAGTATTTTATTCTCTCCCAGAAAATAAAAGCACACCTTACGTTCTCAGTGACGGATAGCACAACAGGCAGGTGTCAAGTGTCTGCTAATTGATTTTCACACTGTATGGAATCAATAAAAAAAATCCCAGGCACTCTGATAAATAGTAAAACTAGATTTGGGATGGGAAGTGTATTTGTATACATGGTAAGATTAATGTGTGCATCTGTGAAGGTGCGCTTAATGCGAAACGACACTTCCAGGAATGTACAGTCCTCTGAAAAACATTTTAAACCGAACAAGCTATACTTGTTCAGCCCTTTTCTAATTGCACTGTCATGAATTTTAACATTTAACATGCTAACTGAAACCTTTAGAGTTTGAGATGTAGCTCTTGGAAATGTTTTCATTTTCTCTGAACACTCAAATGGGGTGAATTGGCCCTAACCAGCAAACTGCAAAACCTTTATAGAGGTGGTCATACTTGCTCTGGGCTTCCTTTGTTTTTCAATGTACTGTGTAGAGGCCTGTGAAAACTTTCCTTCACACAAAGCTGTAAAGGTATGTAAAGGTAAAACAACCCCAAAACACCATCTTTTTTTAGAGAAGGCCGTGCTTGTTTCAGCGAGACAAAATCGCATTACCCAAACGACTCCAATAAAATGTTACAAACAGTCAAATTTCCAAGTTCCAACTTTTGACATGTTATTTCGGTTATATTTTTTAAATTAAATATAAGCTTTAAATGATTTTGATTCTGTGTGCAATAGCCAAACACACCTTACTGTACTGGAATGTGGAGGGCTAAGATTCAATCGGTTGTGTTTATAGGCAGCTGCTAAAGCCTGTATATAGTATGCGGTGTGTGTATATGTGTAATGCGCATATCCATATGGGTCTGTGTTTGTACATGTCTGCGTGGAAGCGAGGGAATGAAGAAACGAGTGGAAGAGAGAGGAAGAGAGTCTCATTTGTATTCACCATGAATCTACATTCACCTGCCAGAGCAACAGCAACCCCCCACCCACTCTACCCTCAACAGATGGCCACCCGTCAGCTCCCAGCAGACACACATGCACACACACACTTTCTCTCTCTCATTCTCTGCCTCAATCAAGCACACACACACACACACACACACACACAGAAAATACACTTCGACACACTTAGTGAAATGAGCAGGGATCCTCGGTGTAAAATGGAGTGGCTGAAACATATGATTAGAAATAGGGAGGGAAGTCATTAGTACAGACCTGAGCTCCAGTGTCACGTTATTTATCTAGCGCTGAGCATACATCAATTACCCATGCATGGATATGCTTAAATATTAATCTTCTTATTCATCCTTCTTCCCTTTCCACCCTCGCTGTTTCTTTCTGCCTCCCTCTTTGTACTGCATCTCTTATTTTCTCCCTTTTTTCTCCCCCTTCAAATCCATCTGCCGTTCCCTCCCCATATCTACTCCCCACCACCTTCGCCTCCTCCTCAGGACCAGTGGTTGGCCCGCAGTCCCATGTTGCAGAGGCGAGTATACCACGTCATGGCGGCGGTGAGGAGGGAACTGTACGTGTTAGGCGGGAACGACCTGGATTACAACAACGACCGCATCTTGGTCCGCCACATCGACTCCTATAACATGGACCTGGACCAGTGGACGCGGTGCTCCTTCAGCCTCCTCACAGGTGGGCAAAGCGATGAAGCCACCGTGTGAACATGCATATGTGCATACAAATAACTATGTGACCTGCACAACTTTTTCTGAAATAATCCATTAGACAGAAGCAGTTGGCTGTGACGGAGAAATTGCAGCTTTCTCGCTGAGAGTTAGAGGAGATGGGTGATGCCACGGTCATGTCTGCGCTAACATAAAGCTACTGTCAGGTGATGGTTAGATTAACTTAGATAAATACTAGAATTGGGGCAGTTAACTGACTCTATTGAGAAACAATATTTGCCTCTGCTGTTTGCCAGACTTGTTTATTTTATGCTGGTGGTTTGGTAAGGATTAAAAAAAGTCACATAGGGTGGGAACAATATGCTTTTATGCTGGTGCTGGATCAGGATACCTTTGATCTGAGCCGGACTAGCAATTTTTATATTAATAGACCAAAAGACCCACTGCCCACTGTGTGCGACTTTACTAGTGACAAACTGGGTGGGAAATGTTAACACATTTTGCTTCGCCCATCTTCCTAGCATAAATCAGTTTGTAGTTTTTTTTTGACCAACAACTTTAATATTCTACTTTTGGGAAGATGTTAAATTGAAAAATCACTAAAACACCACTGTGTGAGATCTGCCCTACTCCATACATACACATAAAGTCTGAGTTAACAAACCCATCTATCATAGCAACATATTGAAATTTCTGTTGTGTTTAGCAGCTCGAACCCGCTCTGTCAGGAGCTGTAGAGCCATAAAACAGAGCTAAGAAAGAAATAAGGCCACTTAAGACATACAGCGTCAAGAGACAGCACCCATTCCTTTATATTTTGCTCATCTGGAGACCTTTAAAAAGTGTTTAAAGTTGTTTTGAGCCACAGTTCTCCAGGCTTTCTGAAGGTCTTTCAAAGTTTTTCTTCGGACATTGACTGCTTTTTCACACATTTTCCAGTACTTGAAGCTGGCCATTTTCAGTTTTTAGTTTGCTAAGCCATTTAATAATTATTTATGAATTGCAGAAGCATAAAAAGTACCTAAATCAAGGGATGAATTAATGTTGTCTATGCAGACATCATTAAACTGGTTCTTTGCTATCTGTAGGCACTTTGCCAATAGCAGGTTGTTGCAGAAAAAACCCATTTGTTCCAATTTCTTTAGTTGAATCTATGAAAAACGCTAAAGAGCACAGTTTGACAGACATAAATTGTATTTTTTGCACCGACAAGGAATGCTGTTAGCAGAAAACCTAGTACATCTTAGCACGTTGTACAGTGAGTCCTCAGAACGTTTGAGGAAATTGGAAAAGAGTATCTGTAGAGTATCTATAGCAGATGAACAATTTCTGAAAGTTGTGTCCTTAAGAAACAGGAGAAAAATCCAGCAAAGACCTGACACAAGACCTGAGACATTTATCAGGCTCTTTAGTTGATCCATGTACTGTTCACTGAAGCCTCATCAGAAATGGTTCCAGTGCAAGGTTGACTGCATTTCCATGTGTGTTTGCACATTTCAATCAAGCACTGCACCCATTTTCCATTTTTACTGCAAAATATAAAGATAAGAGGGGTGGCTCAAGACTTTTGCACAGTATCATATATTACATTTTCAGGCAAACTTTGATAGTTTTTTGTCAAATCGAGCAAATTAAAAGGCGATATTTCCAAATTCACAGAGGATTTAGTGACATTTGAATACCAATGTGATGACTAACAACAGGCTGATGCTCAAGGCCACTGTCGATCAAACTTTTTTCCAAGTTTAACTTTTAATTGCTCTTTATGTAGTCGTAAATCTTTAATGAAAAACACTTCTGAAAACAAGTTTTCAGCAGCTTTAATGCTAATCTATTTAGAACACAATATATTTTTAATACAATTATGCACTGTACATATGTGGTACTTGGAAACGTAGGCTGAGTATAACTCTCGGCTTTGCCCTCCTCTCATTAGATTAAAAACACAACACATAATGCCTCTCTGTTGGCTGTGAGTAGGTGGTAGGATGATATACAATTAAAACATATAGAGAGTATATGTCTACTTTGGACCTGAGGGTATGGTGCACCTTTTAGCCTACAGGGTAGTGGTGGGATGGAATACAAGCGCTGCCAAGACAATCTCACATGCATATACTGTAGGATGTGTTCATGTTTTCTCATTTCCCATTACAGGCTTTAAATTCTGGATGACTTTATTGTTATTTCCTCCTCCTCCTGTACTCCTGTTTGACTTTACACAATTGTTCTTGGATCTTTTCCTCCCATTATATCTGCAAAAGTTTAAAGACAAAGTCACAGAAAGAGAACACTCCATAGCTCTGCGTACACTCCCACCCTTGCCCCATCTTTCTCCATTTATCTTTCTCTCTGCCTCCTGGGGGATGTAGAAGTCATATTGTCGGGATGCCCTCTGCTTGGCACAGTGAAGCATTGTGCTGTCTCTGTCCTCTTCAGGTCAGAACGAGTCTGGAGTAGCGGTCCACGATGACAGGATCTATGTGGTTGGAGGATACTCTATTTGGACCAACGAGCCTCTGGCATGCATTCAGGTGAGTCTT
The DNA here is from genome assembly GCA_015106755.1 of Etia nguti. NCBI lineage: Eukaryota > Metazoa > Chordata > Actinopteri > Cichliformes > Cichlidae > Etia > Etia nguti. Next base: position 7,569 of record VUQG01021558.1, on the reverse strand, counting down.
CAGAGTAAAGACTGAATGCTAAAAAACAGGAGCGGGAAGGATTTCTCTAACAATGTGGAAAACATTAGTTTTGATGGTGCTTTTACGTTCTTTCTATCACAAAATCTCACAAGGTCACTGACATAACAAAAAAATCATGCTGGATATCTATACTGATATAGACTGGGTAATGTGTTAGGAAGGAAGAGATGCCAAATTGAAAATGATCAACCTAAAGAAGGCTGAATTCAAACACAACCAGAAAATCAAAGTGAAAAAATTATGCAGCAGCTTAGCCCATTTTACTGACATTTCATTGCAGCAACTGAAATTGGTATTCAGTAGTTTGTTTGGCCCCGACGTGCTTGTGTGCATGCCCGACAACGTTAGGGCTACTAATGAGACGTTGGATGGTGTCCTGGGGGATCTCCTCCCAGATCTGGACCAGGGCATCACTGAGCTCCTGAGCAGTCTGGAGGTGCAAGCTGGCAGTGTTGGAAGGACAGGAACATAATGTCCCAGAGGTGTTCTGTTGGATTTAGGTCAGGTGAGTATTTGGGCCCAGTTAATGGTATTAATTCCTTCATCCTCCAGGAACTGCCTGTATGCTCTCACCACATGAGGCTGTGCATTGTTGTGCACCAGGAGGAACCCTGGACCAACTGCACCAGTACAGGGTCAGACAATGGATCCAAGGATTTCATCCTGATACCTAATAGTCGTGCCAGTAAGTCTCCACAGTGCAGGGCAGTGAGCACAGAGCCCACTGGAGGACATCGGGTCACTCTCATGAAGTCTGTTTCTGATTGTTTGGTCAGAGACATTCACACCAGTGGCCTCCTGGAGGTCATCCGGTTCCTCCTTGCACAAAGGAGCACCCCTCCTGCTGAGGGGTTCAGAACCTTCTAAGGTCCTGTTCGGCTCTCCTAGAGTAACTTCCTCTCCTGGAATCTCCTCCATGCTCTTGAGACTGTGCTGGGAGACACAGTAAACCTTCTGACAATGGCAGATATTGATGTGCCATCCAGGAGGAGCTGGACTACCTGTGCAACCTCTGCAGAGTCCAGGTATCACATCGTGCTACCAGTAGTGACACTTACCATAGCCAAAATGCAAAATTAGTGGAAAAAACAGTCAGAAAAGATGAGGAGGGAAAAATGTCAGTGGCCTCCACCTGGAAAACCATTCCTGTTCTTGAGGTTGTCTCATTGTTGCCCCTTTTGTGCACCTGTTCATAAGACCAAAGCAGCTGAAGATGATTTACACCCTCCTCTGTTACTTCACTGACAGGATCAGTATTCCACAAGTTGAACTGGCTTGATGCTACATTCTGATTAAAAAGTGTTCCTTTTTTTTGAGCAGGGTATGCTCACAGATGTGAATAAACTTGGAAGCGAACTAGAGAAGTTAAGAACCAGCACTCGAGCAAAGAAGAAGGAATGACATCAAATGATAATGAAGTTGAGAAACTGCTCCAAGAAACAAAACTACAGGTGGAGCTAAACTGTAACGTTTGGTTGTAAATGTTAGCACATGCTTTAGTAGGTTGTTCAAGCAGCCTCACTGGTACTGTGGGGAACAACTAAGTGCTCTATTCTAGGCGATTCATTCAAGTCTAACCCACTACCTCCTAGTTAATGGCGAGAACCTTCCCAGCTTATTATGGCTCGTCAATCTAAAGATGAAGAGCCTTCTAGCTGGACTCTAGTAAGGAGAAAATGACTTTCATTAAATACTCTTTCTCTGGTATTAATATAAAGAGCGAAAACAGGCTTAATTGGGATTTACTAATGGGCATAGGGACATCTATAGCAGTTCTTAAAGACTAAAATAGGACAGTATCTCTTACCTTTCCTGAGGTTGACATGTATGTTTGTATCAAATTTCATGCCTTGTGGTGGTGCCAAAGGAAAAGACATTGTTATTACTATGTACTGGCCCAGTGCCATTACTACAGCTGCGGCATATACTGCATGAGTTTCCTTTTTCCAGGTGCTGGATCTTAGCACGGAGGGAAAGGAGGAGGTTTTCTACGGGCCAACGTTGCCATTTGCCTCCAATGGGATAGCGACCTGTTTCCTTCCTGCTCCTTACTTCACCTGCCCGAACCTACAAACTCTACAAGTACCCCATCACAGGATAGGTGCTGTTTAAACCACTGCTTTACAAAACGTGAGGAAACCAGAACATGTGACCAGAGGATGGAGCACTTTCAGATAAACTCTGATTTAAAAAACTTTTTTTTTTAAAAAAGCACTCGATTATTGGACTCAATCTGGAACACGCCATCTCTGACACCCAAATGTAATAATAGTATTTTCCTGACAAGAGCCATGTTGTTTAAGCTATTTAAGCTTCTAGGAACAATCTACGTTCACAACAATAAAGCATTTTTTTGGTTGTGTTTCCAAAGACTGAAACATCATGAACACTGAAGACATGAGGAGCAAGTGGGAACATAAATTTTGAGGGAAAAGGACAAGAGAAAAAGAAAAATACAGTCATACTAACTGTTAATAAAGACATTTGGAAAGCAGATATTGCTGACCTGCTCAACTGTCCTCGAGATAGTAATGAAACTGCAGTTTTTGTAACCCATTAAAGTACTGTAGGAGCATTTCTAGCTAGAATTGCTGTATAACACTTCCACGTGATCCCTATAATCACTTTGGTGGCCTGAAGAACAGCCTGCTTTCTGCTGGTACTTGAGTTCGCAGGTGTCAGGCTTGAGCTCATCAGTACATAAATAACCATGCCATCTTTTTTAGTTCAAATAAGGTAACAAAAAAAACGACCTGTGTGAGTGCGACTGTTAATACACTCAGGACCTAAGACTGTTTGTGGTCTAATGAATGTCTAGTCCTGTCTGCGTGCATATACTGAATTATGCTGATTGTCCACAACATACTTCTGACCAAAACAAACCCCCCTTTGTCTGTCGAAAAGAAAGGCGTTGAAAACCCGGAAACTTTGCAGAATAAAGATGCAAACAGAGAAGTGACAAAAAGGCGCAGGAGTGTGTTCTGTCAAGAGCAGTAGTAGTTCTAAGAGTTTGGGGGGTGGTGGTGACTGCTCTTCAATGGGAATTATTTAGCAGCAATAGATAATTGCAAACTAATTTAAAGAACCACCTCAGTTTCTTTCTTTATGCATGGATTCTCCAACCAGCTCTGATGCTGCTGGAGGAAAAAGGAATGTGATGCAGCAGAAAGCTCCTCGGATGAAGGAGATGCATTGCAGTTTGATGAGGCTGGAAAATGACTAGCAATGACAGAAAATGAGACTTGGTGATTGTGGGAGACAGGAGTGAGACTTCATGTGATTAGGTGCAAACTAGAACGGGATTGGAAGAGATTGCTGCAACTTGGAACGGGGAGAGAGAACGAGAGAGTGGGAACAAACAGTACTTCTTCTTCCCTTTGCTCACCTTTTTTTTTTTTTTTTTTTAAGGTGTGGTGCTGAAGTCATTGGGCCCTGATCAAATCTGTAATTCAGACTGCTGGGTAGATAGATGCAGTACCTCACACCATAATCACAAATAATGTGCGCACACTTCACATTCTTCCCTTCTCTTAGTATCGAACAGAAACGAAAAGGTGGGGAGGCTGGCGTGTGGCCGCATTCACATTTATTGTCACGTTTTTCATTCAGTAACAGCGAATCTCCCAAAATGCAAAGCTACACTTTTTTCTTTTTTGGACAATATGTACATATCTACAGGCAGGTAATATTACGCTTTGAATCCATGATTGGAACATATCTATCCATTTGTATATTTGTTCTTCTACAAATCTTTTCTGTGCTTTTTTACAAATGCATTTGAGGTTTTAAGAATATTATAGATTATGCTAAACATAAATTAAACAGATTTTCTGAGGTATCCTCATTAAAAAAAAAAAAAGGTAAATTGACAAAAATGAAAATACTACATCATAAGAAGAGATTCTTGGAGGTTGTGGGAGGTCCTGGAGGAGGTCTCTCTTTAGTGGATTTTTTTTTGTCATTCACTTTCCAGACTGGTTATTTCAGCTTGCCCACTTTCCCCAAGGAGACCCAGCAACTTCACATACGCACTCCTGTTACACAAACAAATGTGGCACATTCTGTAAGTCACAGAGCTGCTGAATATTTCTAGTTCTGTATGCAACTCGCGCTTATTGTCTAGACAACTTAAAAATAGTTTAAAGTGATGAATGCCGTCTACATGGCTTCCAGGGTGTGATTCATGTGCTTGCTCACCTCAAGGCGATGTTCTTGCCCAGTCCTCTTTTGTGCTCAGTGTTTCTCAGACTGAGAGATAGGTTGGGGATAAGAGCTTGAACCACAGTGGGATCTAAAACAGCCACAGTCTCCAAGACGCCGTATACCTGCCTGTCGTAGACTCCCTCGTTCTCCTCCACAAACGACCTAAGGGCATCGAGATGGCAGGCATGGTTTAAAAAATAAATAAATAAAAACGATGGATAAAAGAGGCTGTAATTTGATGATGATCTATAATTACTATGAATAATGTGTACATTTCAAATTATCTTACAGACAGTGGAATATTGCAAAATTTGTAGATGTATACAGTATTTAATGCTACAAGCAGTCAGTTACCGTAAGACTGTGGTAATCTGGTCGCATGGTCTCTCTGTCGATGCGGCACTACACCGCTCAACTACAAGCTGTAAGGCATCGGTGCTCGTCTTCCTTACTACACATCCAAAATAAAATAAAAAATCACTTCACAATCACGTCAATAGAGACGGGCTGGAAAGTGTTGATTATATAATGCATTAGTCTGAAATGAAGTGAATCCACTTAAATGACACTGTTATATAAAAAATGACTTTGACTTCTACTTTAATCAGTCAAAACTGCAGTAAAACGTAGAGTTAACAGAAGATCTGAGTACTGCAAGTCATTACAACAACTCCTAATTTACATAACAAGAGTTTCTGAGTAGAATTAGTTACTTTCTCACACGGAGAACAGCTGCTGGATTACAAGTTCATTCTTTTATGCCACTAATGTCGCACTGTCCATATTCTTCTGCTACGGACCATCATTACATGCTGTACTCAGTGAACTGTGATCATATGGAAAGCCAGACGCTCTCTTTTAATTCCAGCTTCTGGATTGTTAGATCTCGTGATTATATAGTTTATTTACTTAAGCTGTAGCCAGAGAAACAGTGAGGTAGTGGAGGACTGCTATATTAAAACTTGGTTTGTAAAACTATTTAAGATTCGGATTGTCAGTCTTACCCTGTCGCTCGTTGACCAGCATAATGCAGCGCAGCAGAGAGGGGAGGGGCATGGTGAGAAGGGAGGGGTCTGAGTCACCATTTCGTCTCAGAAGCTCCAACAGGAACATCAGGACGGATGCCAGGCGAGGAGCGGGGGCATGACCTTTGAACTGCAGGAAGTTCTCACTGCAAACACAGGCAGAGGTTTTTCTAGTAACTTTAAGGGGCTGTTTGTGTAGAAACATGGTGAAAGAAGGAAATAATGTACATGAGTCCTTGATAATAAAGGTAAGACAGCCTTTTGGGGCGCTTGGAGTTTTCATTCCTGAGAGAGTTTTTGATTCGACAGGAATCACATTCAGAAATTATGTGGACATGAAACTCAGGTCAGTGCTGGGTCATGACAGGCAAATTCTTTTCCTGGTTCTGCAGACCTACCAAAGAACCTCTAGGACGGTTCTTCTCAAGGCAGCTCCACGGCTGGTTGGGTTGGTCTCGCACGCACCCAGAAGCACTGGGTGGTTGGCAATAATGCCCACAGAAGGCGAGGCAGGAAGGAAATGGTCCAAATATCTGCGAGTTACAGAACGTAGTTGCTGCTTCAGGTAAGCCCCCTGGGACTGAGACACACTGGAGGCCACAGACAGACCCTGGAAGACAATAAATGGAAGGGTCTTTATCAATATAGTTAGCTGTTACATTAAAGAAAGAAACCTGTGTGTTTGAACTGTCCAGACAATGTGTATCTATACTATATATTTGTCCTCACCTGTATATATAAAGGCAGACTGTCTCTGAGAGCTTTATCCTGCTGTGTGAGGTTGTGGGGAAGCAGCAGTCCATCCACAATGCGGAACAACAGCTGTTGTGCTTTTGATGTGGCCAGCAGGGGGCTCCAGTGCTTCACAATGCAGCCTGGCCACAGAGAAAAGAGTGTTGTGCTCTCATACACAATTCCAATAAGTTCTTGCGGAGTCGTGGACTATATACACAGTATATTCTGTGTGTATTCTATGATGTGTTTGAAACTGATGAACTTTGCACCTACCAACAGCCCAGTATGCTAGCTGTATTCCCTCTTGGTTCTTGCTGACGAGAGACGGTTTAATGTGCTTCAGGATGTCACCAATGTAGTCTAGGGCTGTGGTCACCATGGCTGAACGCTCAGACAAAACCTTCAGTCCACTGTACACACTGCCTACAGCCTAACACCATGTGAAAACACATAGAAACACACGCTGATGAAGGTTTACAGACGATTTTTACTTGGATACAAAGCTCGACTTGAGTTCTCTCAAAAATAACTTGCTGTAAAATTTCAAAATACACAAAGACAGAAAATTATTCCCCAGTGTGTGTTGTCACCCGTGTGTGTATTTTACCTTGACAAACATCTCCAGGGCTGCAGTGGGCTCTGGCCTGGCTGCTGTGGGATTAAGGCTGGCTCTCTGCAGAAGCCTATCCACCTCGGGAAGCCTCAGCACAAGCCGGGTCAGTTCACACAACTGTTGTTCGACAGCCCGGGCTGATGAATGCAAAAACACAAACACTGGTTATTCAAATGATAATGAAGTTCACCGCCACATTAATGTAAACGCTTCCTTTTTTATTTAAAGAATAGGTTCAACTCAGAGCAGAGATGTAGCCATGCAACACCTCTATAAATGTCTGAGGAGAAAAGGAGTCATAGATTAAACATGTTTGCAATTCTCATTAAGCGTTCTCATCACCTAAAAAACAAATTAAAAAAAAAAAATTGCATTGTAGGTTGAAAATTGCTGCTGAGTGTTGTTACCTGTTCTGCTGTCAGTGCCATCTGGGTTCTTGTGAAGGTGCTGCTGTAGAACACATCTGACCCAGGCCCTCACTGACAGGCTTTGTGCAGAACTAGGCACAGCAACGCCAGGATCTCCACTCAGAGAGGAAACCAGCTCACTGCGAAAGAGAAGAGACAGCAAGAACTGAAGATTCCCAAGGAGTTTTAATTTACATAGGCTTTAGAAAATCTAAGCCGTGACTTGAGACTTTAGCCAATCACAAGTCTTTTTGGAGATGTGTGGGGCAGGGTGGGTGGGGGGTGAGGGGTTTCTATTGACTGTCCAACTAATGCACATCTTTTCAAATGGTGGAAAGCCTAATTCAATTCAGTTCAATTCAATTCAATTTTATTTATATAGCGCCAAATCACAACAACAGTCGCCTCAAGGCGCTTTATATTGTACAGTAGATCGTACAATAATAGATACAGAGAAAACCCAACAATCATATGACCCCCTATGAGCAAGCACTTTGGCGACAGTGGGAAGGAAAAACTCCCTTTTAACAGGAAGAAACCTCCGGCAGAACCAGGCTCAGGGAGG